>UELU01140064.1:21164-38412 GCA_900490025.1 Megastigmus dorsalis | reverse complement strand
CCGAGAGGCGGGGGGGGGGATATAGCTGCCGTAGCGGAGAAGTAGGGAGGGAGCGAACAGTGTGGCCGGGGAAAGGGAGGGAGGATACGGAGGAGAAAGAAAAAGAGCGAGAGAGCGAGAGAGCTCGAGCGAGAGAGAGAGAGAGAGAGAAGGAGAAAGAGAGCGGGAGGCTAGGGGAATAACCGCAACAAGTAGTCGTTTACAGTTATAGTCAGTCCGTATCGGGCGTTCGGTCAGCTGAGACACGCACGCGTCGTCGTTCCTCTCTGTCGAGCGCGACTCCGCCGCATTGCCTCCTGCACTGCACACACACACAAGAACACGCGCGCGAGACTCGCCTCGCGATCGCTGCTCTCTCTCTCCGCAAAACTCTTCATCGCACAATATATATTTTTTTCTCATCGTCATTGTCTCACGATAAACGCGAACGATTCGTCGATATCACCTGGTATATACGACAAGTGCAATACAATCGACTCCGACCGCGCGAGCTCAAGAGAGAGAGAGAGAGAGAAAGAGTGACCCCGTCGCGTGTGAAATTACGGAAAAAAGTCGCGCAGTGCGCGAGGTCTAATTCGTATATACACCGTATACGTATTCTTCCTCTGCCATCTTTTTTTTTTTTTTTGTTGCTGGAGGACCCACTGGATTGTGGACGAATACATATATATAATACAGTTGCATCCGGCGAAGAAGACCGACTGCACACCAAGAGGATCTTACATGTTGCTGTGAAGAGCGCGCGGCGACACACACGCACACACACGCACGCACGCACACCGAATTCAAGTTCCCTTTTCCTTGTTGCTCGGCTGCGTTGCACTTTGGAGACGGACGCGGTTCATTCAACGGTATGTGCATGTATACGTATAATCAATTGTTCATTACTTGAGCTGCCGTTTTTATCCATAAATATACGTGGGTGAGGAGTGTGTCGAGCGCGAAGTGAACGTATATATAAGAGATAGCGCGACAAAACGTAGAGGGAATGCCGCGAAAGTGGGAGAAATAGGAAAGAGATAGAAAGAAAACCTCTGGGCAACCAGACGATAAGAGCTTGGCGTAAGAGCCGTATACGTTCGCGCGAGCGACAAAACAAAAATAAGTACAAAAGCTTAGAGCATAAGAAAACGGATACTCGCAAAATCGCTTGTATTCCTCGTGGTACCTACAGTTTTCGCGGGCGTGTAATACTCATGCGTGGCAAAAGCGGGCTGATAAACGATAATCCACGGCAAAGAAAGTGTGCATTTTATCCAGTTCGCTCGAGGCAGCTATGCAAATGCGATATATATCACATACGTATACAGCTGAGGCCGATATTTAAGTCGATCAAGAGCGCGAGCGACGTGTATGCATGGGCTGTGCAGTCACCACGCGCGTTTGCGCCGAATTTTTCATTAGCCGCACAAAAACCCACACGCGGAGAGCGCCAGCTCCGTTGTTTTCTCTCTCTCTCTCTCTCTGTCGACGATAACTGTTTCTTCGATTTCCACTCAAAGATTGCATAAATTACCTGTGCCGCATAAAGTTTTAGAGCAGCTCGCTCGCTCGCTCTCGAGCAAAAAAGCGCCGCGCAGCTCGACTTTCCCCGCGCGCTGCCGCTGCTGCTGCTTGCTGCTGCCGTGTACACTTGATTAAATATTCAAAACAATGGAGCGCGCGAACGCGCATTGCTTCTAATTCCGCTGTTGCTGGCCCGTCAGATACACATACTTATATATATATATATATACATCATTGCGTAAAGTTAGGTCGTATACATATACTCAGGCCGCAAGTTTGCTCGCGAGCATATATATATCAATACACTGGGGATTTTCAAAAATCGCGGACAGACGGATGTAAATCTCGCCAGGGAAAATTGACTCGTCTACACGATTGACGGCCGAATCGCTGGTGTTGTTGTTGTACACTTGTGCAGTCGAAGCGATTACCGTGTAACGTTTATCGTGTTTTATGATAAATCTATAGCAACTTCGTAATGTAGCTACGATTAATATTGTTTTATCGCCTTTTATACGACTCGGATTCCCGGAGAGCAGCTCTTTTTTTTTTTGCTTAATTTCTAGCCGCTGCTGCACAACGGGCTGAAATGGATTTTCCTTCTATCTTTGCATCGTTGTCTCGATTACGTTATAATGCACTTTTCTCGAGAGTTGTCAAATAATCTTTCCCTGATTAATTCCCTGGAATTAGCATGCAAATAAACTATAAATGAAATTAGATGCTCTCGGTAGAGTGTTTTCTACCACAATAGTATATATCTGCACTCCCAACAAAATTATCATCACAATGACCGTACATTTTCAGTGATTAAATCGACAACGATTAAACACTTAAACAACTCGATCCGATTATCAGTGCATGTGCACATACACACAACACGCGAGTAATGCACTTAAAGTCACTTTGAGAATTCTTCCGAGACTCTCGTTCTCTCTCTCTCTCTCTCTCTCTCTCTCTCTCTCTCTCTCTCCCAAGATCACCTTTTTCACCATTATTATTATTTTAACAGGCGAACAAATTTCTATGTTCATAGTATCGCGAAATCGACCGAGCTATAGCAGCAGCAGCAGCAGCAGCAGCAGCAGCAACGGTGCTATCGAGGCTCGATTGGAAATTTCACTTCGTGCGTTACAAAACTGTCAGTTGCCTCTCTCTCTCTATCTCTCTCTCTCTCTCTCCTATCTCTTTCTTTCCCTCGGTGTATATATATCTACATGCTAGACAAAACTTTCATCGATATCGCGTCGACGTGAAAAATCCGCCTCCACGGCTTGAAAATTTCGCGCCACGGATTTCCGTGTGACATATATATATATTATTATACGAACTCTTGCCTATATCATTGACAGACGCTGTTTTTCGATCTCTCGATTTGTGAATCGAAAAGAATTCGCATAATTGTTCAAGCGGACATAAATTCACGCTATCTTTATGTATATTCTTTATATATATATACGAAGCTAAATAACGCAGCAAGTCGCGGAAATCGTATAGGAAAAAAAGTCGAGTAGCTGGCGATGATCTATCGTACATAATGAGAACTAGTCCTATCACTCTGTATATTTAACTTCCAATCAGCTCAATATTTTTCTATCGATTTTTGATTATTTTTTTCAACTTGGTTGTCGGAGAGGCTAAGATCGCACTATAGACTTCCATTTTTCATTCATGATTTTCATTCTCGATTTTAATTTCTTATCCGGATCCCGAAGTTTAATTGTATACATATACCCAGGCGAAAATAACATGTCGACGTATCAAAGTACACCGATGTAACGATGAACGACATACAAAATAATATTTCGTATCCTTTATAAAATTGAGCGAGAGAGAGAGAGAGAGAGAGAGAGAGAGAGTTTCTAAAATCACCGAAACGAAGAGTTTGTATTAATTGCATCGCTAAAATTTCGTATGCTCGCAGATAGGCGCGTAATCTTATTTATTCGCTTTAAAATTTAGCTAATGTTTTCAGTCGATTCGGCTAAATATTTATCAGAATTTCGCTCGCACTCGCATGCATATCTAAATATTTTTAACTCACCCGCTCTGCTGTGTCGTCTCTATCTCCTCTCACTTCTTTCCTTTTTTTCTTTTCTTTTGCAAACCGCGTTCATCTCGCCTTCCCCCCTCCCTTTTTTGTTATTTTTATTCAGCACGAAATAACATACTTTGTTGCGAACCGGGGCTGTGCCTGTGCGAGTGTCTGTCTGTGTATGCGCGAGTGTGTCTGAGCTGCTGAGAGGCTAAGACCGATTAAAACGCGATAACGATGCTTTACTTATCGTATTGTTTATGCAATCTCTCTCTCTCTCTCTCTCTCTCTCTCTCTGTCTCTCTTCCTCTCTCTTCACATCGACCCGGGCTGTTCATTTTCGTTTTATCTATAACATTTAAAAAAAGGCAAAGTCGCTTTGGCCCCGTTAAATAATGGATCCCGGTATAACCTTTATGGAAAATTGCATTGTACAGTGCCAGCTGTGAAATACGCCGATTGAAAGTCAGAATGGGCGAGTCACGAAACGAATGGTTTTCTAAACCTGGAATTTCTGTCAATTTCTGATACAACACACCTTCGGTTCTCATTATCACGGAAATGATTTTATATCTGTTCGAATCTTTCACTAGAACTAAATGCATTATATACTCTTTCGATCAAAAAACGAATAAGGCAAAATGTCTGCTATCAAAGAAATATTGACGCCGTCAAAGTGCTTTTTCGAGTTAATTTCATACCCTGTACATGCATGTATATATACAGACATAATGCAGTCGGTAAGTGGAATCGCGGAGAAAACTATCATCGCAGCTGACCACCAGCGCATCATATAATGTCTTTTGCGGCTAACAGAGCCTCCCTCGACCATGAGAAAAATAATTTAGCCTCGCTATAATATTGCACGCGATAAGTTATCCTCTCTTCGACAACGACTCTCTATATATGTATACACAGCTTGCATAAGTGCAGAGCAACAATTGGGGGTAGCGTCCGATCGGCAAGATGCGATTCCTACAGCTTCCTTGCGTCTTTCTCTATCGCAGCAAGCCGCAAGATTGATAAAAAGAGAGAGAGAGAGAGAGAGAGAGAGAGAGAGATTGTATACATATATAATACATTTCGTTGCTCGGCGAGTTTCAGCTATGGTTTTCGAGGCCGGGTACACTTATGTATATAGGGACCGAGCCGCGCGCGCTCTCTGATCGTCTCTTCCTACCCGGCCAAACAGGAATTTTAACGGTGAATCGAACGACTGCCGGCGCGTTACGAAAGTTGATGCGTGCGAAAAAGATTCGTTTATAATGCTATAGTCGCGTAGAGCCGGAGAATAATATAAGCTGCACGCGGTCGACACAGTAGTGAGTCTTTACTTTTTTTCTTTGCTTCTGCATACGCGTGGAGGAAAAGTCAGTGTGATAGTTGGTACGATAAGATCGGAGAAAACGTTGTGTACGAGGAAAATTGATTCGTCGATAAGAGAGATTGTGTTTATACTGTTCTACTATTACTGGGATTCACGTCCTTCGGCGAATCGGATATATATCGGATTTTCTAGATTCATTTCAATATGTACGCAAACTGCAAACATGGAGTGCAAATTTCTACGTAAAGCTGGTTTTTTTGTAGAATATAAAATAGCGTAATTTTAAGTACTTTTTTTTTTATTGTTGCAGATAATGCAAAATGCCTTTCGAAATTATATACTGAATTATTGAAAAGATTAGACGCAAATGCTGTAAGATTGATAACCCACTTAAATAAATACACAATATAGTACAAATCGTTGCAGGAATAGATATAGAGGTATTTTTTGAAAATTTCAATTTGAAATACTGCAATGTATGTATATATGACATACTCAGGAAGAAAAAGTGTATATAATAACAAGGATAGCGTGTAAAGTACATTACAAATGTGTATTTTTATAAGGATACAGTTCGGTGAGGGGTATATAACCGAAACCGATTCGCCGAACGAACAGCGGCGGTATAAAGTCCGATCGCGAGCGACAGTGTAAACAAAAAATCATTTCCCATCGATAAAACAACGGCGGTTGCGCCGTGGCGAGCGCACGACGTTACAGCGCCCCTCGCACGAAATATATATCGGCCTCGAAAACTCAACGGCGGGGCCCATGAAAACGGAGTCGGGGAGGGAGGGGCCGTAACGCGCCACGTAAAGAAACAACCGCGGAATAAAAGATGCAGAGGAGAAAGAGAGAGAGAGAGAGCAAAAGAGAAAAACACAAAGTATAATGAGCGAAAATAATCGCGACCGGTAAAAAGCGCACTCCCGATAGCGCAGCGCGCTGCACTCGGGCTAAATTATCGAATTCCTCGGCTTTCTCGTAATGCCGGTTTGTGCAACCTTTCCGCCTCCTCCTCCTCCTCCTTCTTCTCCTCCTTCTCTTTCTTCTCTCTCTCTATCTCTCTTTCTCCCAAAGCCGAAGAGACCGAGGAGAGATGCCGAAATTACGAGCCAGTCCTGTGTTTTGCCAATGCTGCGGGCTTTCAATAAGCTCCTGCCTGTCTCCGTCTCGCGCAGTAAACTTTTTTACACCGCGCTCCTAGTGGAATTTCACTATAATTACAGGACTGAAGTGGAGCACATTGATTAGAGGAATAGTTTTCTGTCATCCAAGTTTGACTTTATAAGCGCGTCCGATAAGGGCTGCGCGTGCAGGCTTTTGTTGTCTTGAAATGCATTATGGTTTCTCCAAGAGCGTATACAGACGATTTTTCAAGTGTATCGGATCAATAAAACTGCGAATGAAGTTATATATATGCATGAACGAAATGGAATGTCGTTATATGACCTTCATTGGCGAATCGTTGACCTATAGCGATCCCCTTTCGAAGCGAAATTTAGATAAAATTAATGACACCCACGAATCACTGTAGTTTTCTAATTATAACTCCCGCAAATATTCGACACGAGAGATTTTCATTCTATATTTCTATTTTTAGTAGTGTAAGTATTTCAATGTCCTGCTGTAATTTTGCTTGTTTGGTATATATAATATATATACATATAAAGTGGAAAGAGTGTATCAGAAGCGGCGAGTAAATGGTAATTTTTATACGAGGGGATCGAGTTTTGCGCGCTTTCGCGGAGGTGAAAATTGTAATTTTAATTTGCAATGGGGTAACACGAGGAAATAATCAAAAGAATTTGTGCGCGCGAACGATGCGGTCGGCTGCTAAAAATAACGTTCTCGGCTCTTAACTCCGTGGGGCCCAGACTTTTTCGCGGCCTTTTTTTCTTTTACTTCGACTCTCCTCTCCTCGCGATTCGCCTTTACATAATTCCTGCATGATTTTGATATCCCTCGCGCGCACCCTATTATTCTCTTAACTTTTTCGACGCTGCTCATTTTTTTTTATCGCTCTTCTTCGTTCCCCGGCGTTGTCCGATTAAATTTTGTTTTGTATGGTGAATATCGCGAGTCGATAGACGTTAAATAATCGATGAAGGCTTTATTTTTAACTTCTGATTTATTAATAAACCAAATAGTGGCCACGGGCTTATTAACGAGTCTAGAAATTGCCTTAATTATTATAAAAATAGAGAATTGGCCGCGGAGAGTAATGGTTTTATATTTGAGCCATAATACCAGCTTTCTCTTTATTAAGAATATAGAAATTTGAAATAGCTGAGGAGAAAATCGATGCGCCAGCTCGTAATAGTAGTTTAATGATTTCATCCTTATAAATTAAGGATTGAATTTAAAATTAAATGCACACGTCTTGTACTCAAATTGCATTTGGCTTTTTCTTCGCTATAAATCTGAAAATAAATGTATAGTGTGTACGCGCTTTTGAAAGTGCACAGCACAATAGTTCGTTAAACTACTGCAATTACTCTGGCACGTAACATAAGTATGATTCACTCTGATGTACGATTGAACAGTATCTAAATTTATCTGGATATTTACCTAGATAGAACTTGTATTCGTTGTAGTCACCAGAGATAAAATTAGATAATCGCTACCAGAAATAGACTCATTTATCTTTTGCCTACCTCACTTTCGTCGTTTATCCAAAATCTTTTGTTTTAAATTGTGCAGAAATGAAAATATACGGATAACCATCGATGTTAAGCTTCTACATAACATAACATTTCTAACAACTAAAGTAAAACACTTCATCGAATTGTATTTTTACTTGACACTTTAGCATTAGAATAAATCTGATCTTCTGTATCGAGTGACAATCCAAAGATACACTTCCAACGAATTATTTAAGTATTCATCTTTGACTTTAGACCAATAAAGCGTCTGATTCGATCTCGATATACAAATATATCCATTTTCATCCAAACGTAACCGGGCAAAATCAGACGCTCTTTACAATATAAGACGAATGCTGGCGCGTCTCCGAGCGCGACCTCAGCGCGCGCCCGATCCGCAAGAAGCAGCAGCAGCAGCGCAAGAGAAAAGAGCAGCGGGAAAAAGAAAAAAAAAAGAAGAGGCGAAGAGACAAGAAAACTAAAAAAGAATCGGAACGCGTCGGTTGTTGGCCGCTCGCGTTACGTCAGGTCGTCGTTCCTTCATTCGACCGTTCGCGTCGTTCGTTCGCGAAAGAGTGCAGCCACTGCACAAATCGCTGCATTTTCTCTCTCTCTCTCTCTCTCTGTTAGTCTGTGTTGAAGCCAGTTGGAGAGGAAACTGGCAAAGTCACTCGGTGAATGTCGAGTCGCGCGCGCAGACGTCGCCATATCGCTGACTTTTCCGCGAGAGAGAGAGAGAGAGAGAGACTCGCGTGCAATGTGCACATGCGAGAAAGAGGGATAGACAGACATATATAGATGTATAGCGGTGCTTGGACTTGCCCGCGGGAGAAAGAGAGGGAAGATATATACTAATAGGTCGAATGCGGATAGCCATTCTCTCTCTCTCTCTCTCTCTTGCACGCGCGCATTAGCCGCGTGCATTTAGTCAGTCTGGGGGACTTGGACGATGAGATTCTACACGGCTCGCGGATTCCGGACGTGCAAATATGTACAAGGCGCGCGAGCGAGCGAGCGAGCCAGTGCTTGTTGTTGTTTCTTTCCTCTTTTTTTCCCATCTCTCTCTCTCTGTATCTCTTTTTTATGCCCTCGTGTGCAGACTCTCGCGTCGAGGCGACGGTCATTGCGAGCGAGGATTTTCCGAGCTACGATTATTGTGCATACGCGTTTTATCCGAGTGGTGGATGATTTCACTGTGAAATTTTATGAGATACGTGAATGCATTGACTTGGTTTCCATTCATTTTTCAAGTGTGACATACTCTGTTGTTGATTCTTTGAGACGTTCGACACATAAATTTTCATGAGTGCATTGAAAGTAATGTTAATTACGGGAGTTGGTCAAAATTATTAATCATAATTTTATTATTCGAAACTATTCTGTTATTTATCGGCAAAGACTAATATTTAAACGCTTGTAAATATTCGGTCATGTTCACGAGGCAGAAATAGATGAAATGCAATGATGATGCGAAAAGGCAATGAATAAACAATGAGAACATTGTTTTTTTTTTTCAAACTCACTGATTGGCTATAAAAGCGAGCATAATCATAACAAGAAACTATAAATTATGAACTGCATCTAGTCTTCGAAAATAACAATTCAGAAAAGTTATTTCAATGGACTGACAACTTTATTTAATACTCAATAAACATCGTAGATAATTTTATTAACTATTGCTCAACGGTATATCGAATACTACACATTGTTGATAGATTATACAATATTTGTTTCGAACAAAATACGTAGGGTAACGTAAAAGATAATGAAAAAAAGAGCATAATAACTGCTCTGTAATTTAGTGAGATTCTTATTCAACTAAAATCATAATTGATATTCATCATTTTGTTTCCTGCTATTTCTCCTGAGCTTGTAATGCTTTCGCTTATAATTCCAGAACGCTATACCTAACTCTCCCAAATTAAAAATTAAATACGCACGATACGTCTAGTACCGTACTAAAAATTGCATGTAAAATAATGAATAAGGAAAAAATTCTGTATAATGTAATTTCTTTGATATCCTCCTTACAAATAGCAAATACTTTATCAGATACAATGCTTGTTCGAGATCTCGATATTGTTTTTCAATCTCATTTAATAAGGAATTTAATTATATATTTCGTGCCGTTCGAGTTTATATCGCACGTCAGCGTGGGGGGGAACTGCATCTGCGCGGGACCCTTACGTATGTATACTCCTAACGTGTACAATCCTTCGTTTGTTAAAAGCGATCGCGATCGTGAGGCGGTAATTTTTCGCGTTTAGAAAGTCATAATGCATATAGCCAACCGAGTGAGAAATTTTAATGAAGTAACTACTTGTTAACAGTCGAGACATTGTAAAAGTGTATCCGCAAATATTTCCCGTCCAACCGCTCCGGTATGCCCGCGCTAATCATATCACTTATTATCAAATAGCTCGTGCGTGTATGCAAGACCCATTTTTTTTACCTTTTGCCAACTACCCCGAAAGGCGTAGCTTTACTTCAATCAAGATGTCAGATATATGACTTTGATTAACCGGTAAGAAAGAGTAGGACTTGGATTAATACAATATCAGTGGAGATATTCAAATGAAGGGTTGAGCAGATTCGAAAAAAGGAAGGAGAGAGAGAGAGAGAGAAATAAAATGCAGCGCACAGTCAAAAACCTGTTCCCCTCTATCTAATTTCGCGCATGGCAGATATTACACTTTACTGGACTATACAAGTCCAGACGGATTTCCAGTCAATTACACAGTATATCGAGTTAAGAAATTACTATTTCACGTTCGTTCCTTTTAATCGGGCGTGAAAAATTTTCGCGAAAATCCGCCGCTACTGTAATTAAATTTCATTCAAAATTGCATTTTCTATTTTTGCCCCGTGAGAGAGAAAGAGAGAGAGAGAGAGAGAAAAGAGAGCCGATCCCGATCACTGCTCAAATTTAGAACACAAGTTATACTTCTTTTTAAAAAGCTCTCGCGCGGACTCTTATCAGACCGATTGGATTTAATTGCTGATTTCTTGAAAGCGTGTAATTTCAAACATTTATAATTATCGAAAGTGGTTTGCCGGCCGCTGCGCAACGATTTTGAGAGATCTTTTGGAAACTTTATTCCCATGACAGGATAATTATTGGCTATGATGGAGCTCTCGATCGAATAGTTGTAATTTCTAAAGAAAACTTTTTTGTAATGCGCCTCTGTAATATTAAAAAAAAAAAAAGTGTAATTCCAGGCTAGAAACGCTATATACAATTAGGGATATAAATAACTACGATGTGTATGTAATAAATTGATAAGGGGATCAACTATACCGATGCTCATATTGAACGTAATTGTTGTAATGATTCTTTGATCGTAGCTTAAAACCAAGAAAATTTAAATGCATATTTTTATCGCATAATTACCATTAATTCTTTTTAGACCAGCAACAACAAAGCTGAATTGAAGTAAAAAATTTTCAAATGTAATAATTATACGTATCAAGTTCAGAAATTCAAATTTTATTTTCCTTATTATCTTATAAACAATAATTGGATAAAGATCACCTGTATAGAATCGTGTAATTTAAATCTAAATTTTCTGTGAAAAACTGTAAAAGCGTTTGCTATACGTCGAGATACGTTTCTCTCAAGTCCATATAAACGCACAGCCGCTTAACGAAAGAAATCTCGAATAATACTGCACTTCTTTTTAACAAGTTACCAGGAATAAAATTATATAGTGCCACTACACCTTATACAGGATTTATAGCTGCAGCTACAATCAACGCTTCATACACGAAGTCCGCTGGGAAGAAAAAAACGTAATATCGCGCGATTGGTGTACTTTACCGTATCGACATGGAGAAAAAAATCCTCGTATAATTAGTCTGAAATGAATTTAGAATTTTTCCCACAGCCGTATACCATCAAAATAACGATAATCGCACATTATCACTCATATACCGTGCATTCTATTATAAACGCGTATATATACATAAACAGCTCTTAAAAACTGAAAATCTCGCGTTACAGGACAACGGCGCTAATCAAACCATTCTTTTCGCATATATATCCCTGCGTACGAACACACGCGAAACTCACGGGCTCGTCATCGCACGACACCACAACGGTATACACACGTGTATATATATGTATATAGTATTGACTGTAGCGGTGATTCGTCGGGTGCGCGCAGAGCGGCAGAGCTCGCGCGAAAAAGAAAAGAGAGTGATTCAAGACTTTTCGCAATCTCCATTAGCGAAGAATGCCGAGCACGCCGCCGCCGCCGCCGCCGACGTTCTTCGCACGAAAATGAAAGTACTCCATTTCTTGCCGCTGCTGCGCCGCCGCCTGCACCGCCGCCGCCGCCACTACCACCACCGAGTAAAAACCGCGAGCTCGAGCGAAAGGCGGAAAAGCCTTCCCCGCTATACATATACACACTGACTTTGTAGCAGCTCTCCGTCTCGGCGTCTATGCATGTGTCCTGCTTGTGTTTGTGTGCAGCACATACTTGAGACACTCGCGACCTAAAGTTCGCGCGAGCGGCGCCTCGTGTGTTACAAGCCCCTGCAACACACGGCTCACGCAAAGGATTCTCTCCTCTAGTCCTCTCCCTCTCTCTCTCACTCACTCGCGCGCACTCGCTCGCTCGCTCGCTCAGTCCATTGCCATATTCATTGATTAAACATCGAGCCATGCGAGCCTGATGGGCTCTCGCATGCGTGCGCGCCTCATTACACACGGAGACGCGCGCATCTCGCTTTTTCTCTGCGGTATTATATACACACCGCGTCTCTCTGCGTGCAGTAATGTTGCTCTCGAGCCCGCGTTAATTAAGATAAATACGCGTTACAGCAGCTCGTGGCTATGTATATATATGTATATATACGGGTACAGATAGCTCCAGACTATACAGCTGTAGACGACATTATGCGGAGATTTTTTTCCTAAATACGCAGAGCGATGTCGTCGAGGTACTTGAACGCATACGTATATATAAAGAGAGATGAAATCCTACATTGACGTCGTGTGACGTGGGTCGATTATTTTCCTCTTCTCCGCCTCCTTGATTTTTTGTCCCTCTGACTAGAGCTGCTGCTGCTGCTGCTGCTGCTGCCGCGGTATCCTATCGTAACGGTGAAGCTTTTTTTTTTGCTTTCTCGAAGTGAAAGCTTTGTGTATCGGTGCAGGAATGGCGCTATTTTTCTTTTTCTTTCCCTTCTTGGCTTTGGCTTGTATCCCATATACCTGCATTTTTGATAAACGATTCAAATGCGTTTTCTTGGATTATGACGGGCAAAGTTGGAATGCGTCGGTATTAGCTTTTTGCCGCTACAGTGGATATGAGGGAACTGGCACCTGACTTGGGCGTTCGTACAGTTTTTATTGTTCCAAGTGCGTTTGGAGGTTTAAGCATTTTTTTTTTTCGTTATTGTTAACTTTCTAAATGAGAATAGAAAAAAAATCACTGTTCTCAAATCCAACGTGAACAGTATAAGTCGACTGAGCGAAATTTTCTACATAAATTTGGTGGAACACAATATGAAATGAGAAATTCAAAATTCGTGTATTTTAATTTTGATCAGCCGTGATTTTAAAACTGCTATACCGCGGTATGGTTTGTTTTACACTTAAAATGTAATTAAGTCAAATTCAGTCATTGCCATTCTAAATTGTAAATCTACACGATGCGTCACCCACCAAGAAGAGAAACCGTTACGAAAGCTACACTTTAAAAATTGTCGTCAGCACATTACAAAAAACATTACAAAAAATCACAATCCCAAATTCTTACACAAATTAATCATTGAGATGATCTTCGTCTTAAAAGAGTAGCTGCTCTACAATCTATATGGCACTCGAGCCATTTCAAAATCGCACTCTCGACACAATGATCGAGATCTACTTGAGAAAGCAAAGTACCGTTGCATTCGAAGGCGGTTCTCTTTTTTTTTTCACTTCTCGCAGCGATGTATAAAAAAAAATTGACAGTGAAAGTTTTTTTAAGCGAGCGCCGCGTTTGCGCGGCGGCAAATAGTACGAGATTTTACGAGAAATTTCGCGGATAAAAGAGATGCGTACCTCGCTTCTATTTTTTTATATATATAGAAACCGCGCGTGCACACATTCCGGACTGGTGTTCGCGTGAAAGCGCATTTTTTCCACATAGTATATCTAAAATTTTTTGTTTCGCGTCTAGGGGATATAATTTAACGGGCGAGTTTTAGAGAGTTTTGCGCGCAGGTGAACTTTTTGGTCTTGTAAATCACACGGCCTGCACAGCAGTCAAAGGTATATGGAAATAAGCCGTTTGTGCATTGCCTCGGGACACTTTGTTCTCGAACCAATGAAATTTTAATTCAATAATTGACCCAACCCGTGTGTCTTTATTGAAATCTTACGTCGCAGCTACTACCGCAAATTTCGAGCTTATCGTTACGCCTGCACTGATCGAGCTTTGAAATATTATCAAAAAATCTAGATGGAGAGAGAAAAAAAAAGTTCAAAGCTCCGCTTTTGACGTTTGTTATCGTGCGCCACACTTTTTTATGCACACTATTACACCATTTGTCTCGTCTCGCGCACCGCTAGATAAGAAAACACACACACATACACACACTCACGCGCGCACACATTTTCATTAAATCCCCATTTTTCGAATGTCAAATTGCGAAATTCAAGTTTGCCCCTACTGCTTACTGTTTCAGATTCCACACGGCGATACGAATCGAACGATGAGGCGCTTCTCCGAGGATTAAGCGGAACTCCTGAAGGAAAGTGTTGTTGTCGGGGAACGAGGAAACTGGAAAAAAAAAAAATAATAAAGTGTACCTCGCGTTGTTTCCGCGAAATCGATTAGTGCCAGGACAGAAAATAAAGGCACGAGAGAGAGAGAGAGAGAGTTGTACAGCCGAGTTCAGATTTTACCCACGAATTCTTATAGGCTGAAGGAAATTTGGATGGATGCTCTCCTGAGATAAGTCCTCGAAGCACTTGTCTCGGGAACAAACGCAAGGGAGCGAGCAGATAAACGAGGATTGTTTAGGGTAAGTGTATATAGAGACATTTTTAACAGATTTTGGTGTAGCGGTTTTCATTGACATTTTGAATGCGTGACTTAATCGGTTAGATTCAAAAAGTCAATTTAATGTAAAAGACTGGGCGTTGAATGCGGTTAGTGAATTGATTATGATGAGCCTTGCGCAATACTTTGTTTACAAAAATTGTTAGATAACCTTTTTTTCTTAATAATACGAACCAATCAAACAACTCGCTGTGCATTTGACATTGTTGATTTATAATCTGAATATCATCAATCTATGCTAACAAACATTTTCGATCACTCCTGATCCCAATCAGTCGCAATCTTGATGCTGTTGCACTTTGAAATGACTTTAAAATCGCTTTTAATCCCAAACCAATTTCCTACTAATGCGAGATTCCTCGTTAGGCATCTCTTTCTCTTTCTACAAACAGAGTCTATTTGTTTTAATTAGCCGAGCGCACTGTGTATACAAAAGACTTTCCTCAAACTGTAAAAGGACTTTTCCTCATCGTTCGAATCATCTCTCGCCCGGTCGCTTTATATTATCGAGTCTCGTTACTCGCTGTAATCGCGAGTTTTTTTTTTTTTTCGTCAATCTACAATAATGTGGAGCGCGCGCTAAACGATGATTTATCAATTCCCCCGCTGCAATTGTGACTTTTTTTTATCTGTGACACACTCGAACTTGTGTGTGGAAGTTGTAAAAGAGCTGACACTTGTTAAAACCGACCAAATAAGTGGGTCTCAGTACGTGGAATTAGATTTGTGGGACAAGAATAATAATTGCTTTATACAGAAGGAAAAAAAATGATTTATCCAGACGAGTGGGGCACAATGTGGATGTGTGGTAGTCAAAATGTAAGTCATTTATGTATCCAACATAGTGATTTTTTTCTTACCCTTTCTTTTATATATATATAACAAATGTTTAGTAAGCGAAGGATTAGTTATTAGTCGCGTTATCTGACAAGTGAAGGACTTTTAAAACTGAGGAAAAAAATAGTCTCTTCGCGGTAATCTATGTAATATGTTCTAAGTGGGTCGTATCAAGCAATTGTTTATTTTTGTCATAGACTATATTCTATTTCTTTCTCATTCTCTAAATTCTTTTTTTTCTAAATCCATAGTATTTTTCCGCTGGTACAACTGTGTACATTATTAAACGAATAAGGCAATTGCACAGGTGTTCAGATGCTCTATCAGTAATTTATATGAAGATAAACTTCTGAGAAAAATTGTGCCTTTTTTCAAATCGGCCTTAGACTTTGCAGTCCTCGAAATAGAATAAATAATAACAAGGTTCAACTATTGAAGTCGATTTGTATTTTAATTTAAAGACTCGCCAACAAATTCAACCGCAAGTGCATAAGATGTTACGCGTTCATCGGCTTATCGTCTGTAGAGCCATGAAAGTTCCGTGATCATTTAAAAATACTCTCACTTTCTCTAAAACGCGCTCAGGATGTTTGTTAAACAATAGTCAATAAACACCAGCTTGCAAAAAAATAAGACGCTATCTATATTTCAAAATGTTTCACCGAATTCTGCTGCGTAATTAAATAAATCGCTACGTTCGACTTTTGCTAGAGGTATACTAGGCTACAATCTTGAAAAAAATCTCCATTATAATATATATATATATGATATACTAGAATATATCGTCTGGCACGGAAGGAAAAGAAAGTGCCCTGGAGGCTAATTTCACTGTTATAAAAATTAAAAGCCCATTAAGAAATGCTATATTTCACGCTTCGAACACAATATGACTTATTAAAAAAATATGACTTATTGTTAATGAATGAAAAAAATAGTTCAGCGAAACTAGCTGTAGTCGAAAGTCAGTTTAAGTATAATGTTCTAACTGTGACTAATGAAATTTATCAAAATTAAGTGCACACTCCAAGATTTTAATATAAAAAATAATTAATAAAAAGTACCTGTGAATAATCTTATAGTTGAAATAATTACTAAATTTGAGAAAGAATTTATTGCTTGAAATTAATGTGCAATATAAATTTGAGAAATACATCCAAATGACATAACATTCTGCGCCTAAGATAGGGTTACCTGTCATCTTACTGATGAACCCAGCAGGTAACTCTGAGCGAAACGCAATTTTCAGATTATATATCTTTATTTTTCCAACATTTATATTTATAAACCTTTTTCTTTATAATTCTTTCCCGGAAATTTCTGGAATTTTTCGGAGATTTATTCTCCGTATACTCATCAAGTGTAGGTTTGAAGAGACTGTCTCTAATACAGTAAAATATGAGTTTAAAATTCTTTGGCTCGAGGAGATCAATAGTTTTCTCAAATTTATGTTGAAATAATTACTACAGCAACACTTATTTTTTGTGAGAACCGGGAACAATGGTATAGTAAATGAAGATTCTTTTTAAAACCTACCTGATAGGGCTATGGATGGAAAATACTCTTTGTATTGAAAAAGGAAGGCTGAAAAAAATGTAATATCTTAATAGCCTAAACATGATTATATATCTTTTGTATTAGTATTACAAACTTAATTCTTCAAACAAGTAAACCCAAACTCTTTTTTAAATATTTAGAGAAGTTTTAAAAGTACTAGAAAATTTTAATAATTATTCTAAATAAATAAATAACAATTAGCGCAAATTATAAAAAACGATACGTGTATATAATAAATCAAACAACTTTTAATATAGGATTAAAAAGGTCATATACCCCAAAACCAATC
>UELU01140064.1:7552-20359 GCA_900490025.1 Megastigmus dorsalis | reverse complement strand
CCATTAGGAGCGCCCAAGCAGATCACGGAAGATCATAAGACGCACGTGTCGGGCACGTGGAGTGCGGCTCGTCTTGGAAAATTGCGGTGTGCTGCACCGCACTCGCTAATCCGAAATACTTTTCGTACTATGAATAGAAGGTGAAAATATAAACGACGGTTAAAAAGAGAAAAAAAACGAGTCGTCAGCGACGCAACTCACATACACACACGGGTATACAAAGTAGCACTACACGCGCGAAAAGCCGAAAGGAATGCAAATAACGACCGGTTTTTTTTTCCGTGGATTCAGCATATATACATGTATATATATATGATACATGTGGATGTATGACGATAGACGATTCCCCCATTGCGTTTATAGGTACGCGCATTATATATGCGCGAAATCTCGAGTCCGTTCGCGCGCGAGTCAATACAAGCCGGGGATCGGTGTATAGAAAAAAAACAAAATTGGAATATCCCGAAGGCGGACTTTCCTAATTCCATTTGTGCGCGCGGACCACGAGATTCACGAGCGGATGAGAGTCTATAAGTCGTTTTTGACCTTGCTTGGTCATCGTTAAAAAAGAAAAATATTAGATACACACACGCACACGAGTCGAAAGAGTTCGTCGATGTTTTGCTTTTTGCGTTACACCTGATCTTTATGTGCATCCGATCTGTGCCGGAGCTGTCGAGGAAGCACTTTTTTTCTTCGCGTTTGCGAAACTTGCAAAACAATAAATATTTGTTTCGTTTCGTTTCCCCTGTTTTTCAACATGTGCATTGTTAAGAAACACACGGAGCCATTCCTCCGCGTTGGTATATAAATTTGTGTACAATTAATTTCATCGCTACGCGAGTTTATGATGAATAGCTTTTATTGCTGCCAGTCGATTGTAATTTGCTCCTCACACACGAGCTGAATTATTATTCATTTCATAAGCGACGTCGATTGGTAATCGCACGGTAATTACTGTCAGAAAAAAGCAGTTGCGCGTTGCACTTTAACAATTATAAAGTCGCAAAAGAGCCGAGAGTTGCTTATTCGTATCGAATATTGCAAAATGCGACCTTTGTATCCGGAAAACTATATCTTTTTGACACTGGAAAATCCCGAATCGCCCGTGACAAAACATTCAATTACGTTTGAATGCGCGCACACCGATCTTCTTCTCCTCTCCACCACCTCTCTCTCTCTCTTTCTCTCTCCCACCAGCCGCGAAATCGCTCTATCCTTCGCGCTCATTTTCCACAAAAGACTTAAATCACCGAACGTAGCTGTACGCCACACAACAATGCAATTGAACGAGTCTCTGATTAAGGCAATGCGCACAAGCTACGATTGCGCACAACCAGCGCTTTAACTTTCATTCTATTCGCCCTCGTTCTCTCCCTGCTGCACATTTGTAAAAAAAAATGAAAACGAAAGAAAAACAAAACAACATCTGTTAAATCAAACGATATTTGTGTAACGAGCACTTATCCGTTATTTTGCCCTGTTTAACAGACAAATCTCGGTGAGTGGCGCGGCGCAATTGCTCCTTCTGCACTTTGCTTCTTTTTTTTTCCTCGAAATACATATATATATATATAAGAGGGACGCAACTTTTGACCGCGCGCACATGTATAATAGAAGCAGTAAACTACACAATAAAAGCAACAAGAATTTCACCCGTATATAGTATGTTCGGCCGCAATTAGTGTTATTGACAGCAGAAAGTTAAAGCAAACGACATCACTTAAAGCGCAAGTGTGTATGTGGGATACTTTGCAGTGGATATTACAACGGTACAGTACACACACGCGCACACACTCACAAAGGCGCACATACACACACACACACACACACACACACCAACACCAACACATGTGGAAGTCTATGTACGATCGTCTCTCCTTATCAAATGGCGCGCACGTGTGCTAATGTGTTTTCGCTCGGCGAGCGATCTTGCGGTACGATCATTTATATAAAAGGAAGGGAGAGAGAGAGAGAATTATTACAAGAATAATTTACAATTGTTGCTGATTCTCTTTTTTTTATGCGCGCGTACGCGCACGAAACGGCGATTGTGGCTCGCGCTTCGCGTGTTCCGGAAAAGGAAAAACAAAACTCGAAAAAAAAAAAAACGTTTTAGTCATTTAAGTATCACGGCGCGCGGCCGCGCGCCACAGACAAGTATAGTATTTCTATACAAAGTTTTAAGACTATTTTTGTTTGCAGAAGCAATTTGAGTCACGCGAAACAGACTAATTTCGAATTTTATTATTTGTGTAAATGTTGAATCACCTGGATCCAGATTTATAGTCTTTATATATACGGATTATTTAATCGACACTTTTTTTTCGTAACAAGCCGCGAGTCGCTCGTCGTTACGTGATCATGCAAATTTTCAAAAAGTTGTTATATATTCGAGCTCGATTTCGACATGGTCGTGTGTAACAATTCTAATACAGCGATTCGAACACTGTGTGTGCACGTATATATCTCAGCTCAAACTTCAACGTTTCGTTTAACCATAAATTGCGATGCCATTGAATTTACCATTGAAAAATGTTAAAAAATTTTGCACGAAGCTAATTTTCGATTTCCCGACCAAACAATCGTATTTATTATTATGTAAATGGTTGAAAAACCTCGCGCGTTAACTTCGTTCAGCTTTGAAAAGAGCAAGTCTTTAAATAAACAATTAAGATACTCTTATGAAATGTTTGCCGCGTCACACAGATACTACACAATGGATTGAACTCTAAAGCCGACTTCTTGAATAACTCAGAGATAAACGGGGGAAAAGAAGAAAACGTTTAAAGCACCTGATAAGCCTGCGCTTATCTCGCGTACATCGCGGAAAACATTGGAAGATATGAAAAACCTATACAGTTGTTTAACTATAGACCTTCGTATAAGATTCTTTTACATCATATATCCAGCTCTATATACATAGCTTATACTGCTGAATCTTGTATCTTCAGCACAAAGACTATAAAATGACATCATACGCGAAGTTTTTCCTAACAGTGACGACAGCTGCTTATAACCTAAATCTACATCTTCAATGACGCGCAATTATTATCACTCATCTTTCCTCCTCCGGATCACAAGTGAACAGACCCGTATATACTTATGTGTATATATAAGAGACGCACGAGTTTACGTGCAAAGTCGGCGGGAATTCCCTCCGTGCGGATCTCGGGACTGCTGCACGCGAGCAAAATTTCAAGAAGTCGTCGTTCTCCCCCCTCCCCCTTACCCGATTATATCGCGGAAGGAGCGAAGTATGAAATAACGAAAAAAAAAAAATGGACTGCGAAAACTTCATGTCCCGTAGACAGTCGGAGAGTCGGAATTCGCGTGATCTCGGTGAAAAGAGACAAAAAGATAAGCGCGATTTTGGCCTTTTTCTTCGCTCGTGCTCTCGCTTATCCGTATCTGATGCTTATAAGTTCAGTGACGTTCGGTGATCTCCGCTTGGCGCAGGCAAATTTTATCGAGGGATCGCGTAAGACTTGGTATACTTTAGTTGCTCGATCATCGCGCACGATTCACTTTTTTTTATCGGTGGAGCTCGAGTCTCGTTCGCTGTACACGCGCTTGTCCGAGAAAGTTCCCGTTCTTCTTTTTCAATCCAGAATATCCAATACTTCTTTATAATTGTTTTTGCTGCAATTGGGTATAGCTCACTTTATTTAAGAATATCCCTTTTTCTATAGATAACGCAAATTGCAATATTAAAGTCGTCGTGCCATAAACAATAACGCGCAACTCAATAGTCTGGTTTAAAGAGGCAAGAAAAAAAAAAGTTCGAAATGTCACAGAGATTTAATAGAATACGAAAAGAAAAATGAACTGAAAATCACGTTTACTAATCGTAAAAGGATATTATGTGCAAGTAGAATGTAACAGTTATTATTATTATTTTTTTTTCCAAACGACCTTCAGAAACTTTTTATGCAAATAAACCGAGAAGATTTTAGTGCTCGCAGCGAAGGAAACATAAGCGCCTGAAATAATAATAAAAAACTTATGCTCACTTTCAATAATGCATGATGTGCCGTAATGTATTTCTGAACAATGCGCGCTTGTTTGTAAATATCAATTGTAACCGTAATTATTTTGTTATCATAACAAACATTTATCACCGCGATGTGGTTGCACTCGCTGAGATTCACGAGTAAATGACACGGAATTGTCTAAAATAACAATGACGATACTAATACACTTTTCATTTATCTCACTTTCTTTATCCCTTCAAACTCTTTCGAAAAAAAAATCATCCCGTGAAAACTCCATTCACATTGAATTGGGTACCGGGGACTCTCGATGGAAAAGCGATTCTCTAAACTTTCAGATCCTGTCAGCGCGAGGCAAAGCGTTTAAAAACCGTACTGTTAAGCATTCACTGTCAAGGTCGCACTAGACATTAGAATTTTAAATAGCCGGGCGTGAGCGCGCAACGAAAAAAAGAAAAAGGGAGAATCCCCGGAGCCACTATATGGGCGCTCGCGCGCAGACGCACATACACACGACGGCCGCGCGCGGGAATTGAAATCCAGAAGCGCAAAGTAGCAGCGGCGGCGACGGCGGCAACTGCGAGCGCGAGCGAGTGAACGAGAGAAAAAAGGAAGGAGATCGGAGAGGAATGCCGCTGCTGCTGCTGCTGCTGCTGCTCTCGCGTGTCAATGAACTTGATCGGTTCGCTGCACCTTGACCCATTTCGAAACATCAGTCCGCGCGAGCGAGCGCGCGAGACATCATTACGCACCGCGGACTCTAGCGCCTTCGTACACTCTCTGTACTATTTATACGTTATACGATGCCGCTTTTGAAAAACGGGCCTTGCGACCGCGGCGAATCGACCTCCAGTGCAGGATTCTCATCTGATCGGCCAAATCGAAAGACGATCTTTTCAAGCCTAAAGTAAAAGTATCCTTGTAAGCATTCCTATATAGTTATTCTTACAAAACTACTATCTAGACCAAGTCTCCTTCCGTTCTCTATAGCGCAGATTTTTATCCTTTCTCGTCTCAGTAGGAGCTCGGATTTCGCTGCAGCCGTCGCGAGGCTCCGAAAAGCGCGCACGTATATACGTAAAACTATAAAAAATGAGTGACGAAAAAAAAAGCTAATCATTCGACCCAAGCGTCACGCATTCGCAAGCAAGGCTGCGCGTCATCGCGTATTCCCTTCTGCACGCGCAATCGCACCGGCTCTATTCTCTCGCTCTCTCTCTCTCTCTCTCTCTCTCTCTCAAGATTTACGTATCTTTACGATTGTAATTTTAAATGAATTTTTATAAATCATATGTACATTTGTAAATATAGGTCTTTGACCGAAGTCTTTGTATTATTGATATTATTAGCTGAAAATGATTATTTATACTGTATTTTTTCAAATTGTATTTCAAATTGTGTTTTAACTGTAAATTGTAATATTATAATGTAAGATTTTGCTGAGAAAACGAATAAAGGGACTATCTATCTATCTATCTATCTATCCATCTCTATTATTGGCGCACCGCACGTGCGGGAGTAAATTTTACGCGATAAGACTCTTATCGTTTGACGAAAGAAAATATTGCCTCTGTATATGCGTTTGTGTGTGAGTGTGTGTGTGTGTGAGAGAGAGAGAGAGAGAGAGAGAGAGAGAGAGGTAGCACAGTAGTCATTGTAGAGATGCGTGCATTAGAATTTCAAAGTGGTTATTATACGTCCACATGTGTGTTTATGGAAGAAGGAGTTTAACCGATACATGTGTTGGACATACATATTAAATCTGGTTGGCGCGTTGTTGTTGTTGTTGCTGTTGTGGTGTTGTGTGATGATGTTATTCGACTTTGATTTTATACTAATTTTGGCTGGGCTTCATTAGGTAATAGAGAGGCGCTATAGGGACGGAGACATTGGCCTCGTTATAATGTGTATACGAGTACGACTGATTTGAATATGACGTTCATTGTCTTTTTTTAGATTTAACTCACAGAGTTGCTGGAATCGTGGTAGCGATATTCCATTCTTAATAGAAGTCCGATTGCTATTGAGTTGTGAATTTTAAAATCGACCTTTTTATAGGCGATTCATTACGGAATTTGTAGAAAAGAAATTAGGTTTTTCAAATAATTTTATATCTGCCGACCCTTTCATATGTCTGCTAACGACTTTTCATATTGTATAGTATACGAATCTCATGCCTACATATTCAACACCGAAACACCTGTATAGAACCTTTTTCGTACTCGCTACACCGAGAAATTCCGCACGTGTGTGCAGCAATGAATGACCAACGCTAATTACCGCTAGCCCAGAATTCCTCTAGCTCAAAATATCTCCCTTCTCTCTCTCTCTCTCTCTCTCTCTCTCTCTCTCTCTCTTTCTCTCTGAGCGCAAGCACTTGGCAATAAACTCATTAAGGCAAACGCGGCGCGTGCAATAAAACGCGCCACTAAACTAGTACTATTATAAAGCAGACGTTAACGAGTACACTTTCACTATGCTTCATTCCAGGATAATGCGAAATTTGGAAAGGCTATCAGGCAGCGATCAGGACTCCGTCGATCAGGAGATGTACATCGACTTGGACGATGCCTCCGTTGACTCGCTTACCGGCAAACGAGGTCGTCACCATGTTGGCGCTGAGGTAATTAAACAAAATTCGACTCTTTCCCTCTCTCTATCTCTACCTCCCCCCCCCTCCCCGTCCCCGCTACCGACGCATTCTCATACTAATGCACTTTATAATAATGACGCCGCGTGTCGTCTCGTAAATATACTCGCTCGGGGATAATTAATGCGCGCACTTACGCGGGACCCTGCCTGATATATATATATACATCATCTTGCGAAACGAGGAGAATCTTTTCGTCGCGCGCGCGAACTCAGGGGGGAAAGTGTGCGCGGTGTGCAGTGCTGGCGGCTCCTCTTCTTGGAAAAAAACTGCTCATCGCACGCGAATATAAGTGGGTACGATAAACATGCAAATGACGATTTCAAAATAATAAATGGAGTATACGTTAAATATTTGTGCATATTTATATATGCGTGGTACATTTTTCTGGCGCGGAGTAGCTTATTTTTGTTCTTATGCGCGTGCAATTGTGCTACTTTCGACGATTTGTATATATATCCAGGATTGCTGAGTCGGGGTAAAAAGAGCTTTCGAGCAGTTTTTTTTTATGCTTTGCGCAAGTGAAGAATTTGAATCGGTTTCATCGATAAACTTGTTTAAGTCGTTTCGGTTAAAAAAAAAAAATTACGCGAAGAATCAATCATTCATCCGATTCTCAACAGATATTCTATTCTTCGATCTCGATTGACTAAGAATTGTAGATCTATATAACCGGTATCACACTATATATTAGGATATACGAAACTGCCTATAATACACACGGTCACCAGCGAATCGGCATGCAAATTGTGACGCTCATCGATGTACGCAAAAACTCGCCACTCACGTAAACTTGCGTAAACCCACACGTGTGCACACACACACACAGACACACACACATGAATTTACGTGAAATCGAAGCGTCACGTTCCTCGACTTTGTATACATAAAAGAACGCTATTTCGACTAGAACAACTCACTCGATTAAAACACAAATGAATTGTGAAAAGCCTGCATTGTCGTGAGCGGTACTTCGAACGTCGTCTCTCAAGCGTCAGATTTTAAGGAGTCTTTAGAGACGCGCCTATGACACTCGCTGCACAAACGCGTTAACGCACCAAGCCACACACACATACGCGCACACATATAGAGGACGAGATACGTTGTCGGCTCATTATACGCAACAAGTGTGCGCCGCGTTTACTTCCTTCCTCGTCCGGATCTCAGCGACGTGAGTCGTGCCTCTCTATACATACATATATGTGTATAGATATATAACGTAGACCCGTATATAATGTGCACGTAAGCAGCGATTCTTCGCTATCGCGCGGTTTTTCGTGGGGCTCGACACCGAAATTCAATGTAATCGGTTTTTTCTTTCCTGGGCCTCGCGATTGCGACGAATGAAACGTCTGTGTGTTTTTTTTTGTTGTGTGTCTCGCGTCGAAAGTTTTGATTCCGCGTTTAAAGCTCGTGTTCTTCTTGTATTTTGATATTCCGTTATGTTTGAATGAGCGCAGGGATGAATGAATGTGCAGTGCAATAGTAGTTTTAAGATCAAGTGATAACGTGAATTTTGAATTTATCAATGATACAACTGTCAATGGATACTTAGGATTTACATTGTTTAAAGATTGAAAAGAAATTGTTTATGCAATATTTCAAAGTTTTGAGGATTTACAAATTTTCAATCTGATCGTATTAATTATAATTGATGTATAATGCGGAAATCGGTGAAAGAATAGTAAAAGCTGTATAGTCTAAAATGAAAACATAATCTGTCCAGTATTCCAAAAAGTCGACCTTTGAAGTAAATTATGCTATATATCCAACAAATAATAATACCGACGAGCCAAAAGGCGTCGTATAATCTTCTAAAAATCTGCATCACTAACGAACCACATTCTCTCTCGGTATGTGATTGGCGTCCGTATAGCGCAGTCAAGTTGGCCGGTTTCGCGCTCTCGAAAACTCTGTTTTCCCCGTATTCGTATATAAAGCAAACCGCTACTGCGGCTCGCCCGAAACTCTCTATTAAATTAGACGAACCGGCGCTATCAGCTTAAAACTTGTACTGAACAACAGTTAGGAGTCGCTCGCGTGGCTCAGCTGGCGTCGCGCGGTCGCGCAAATGCAGCGTTGCCGGCTCTCCAACTTCGTGTCCAGTCTCATTATTTTATAGACACGCCTTACCTTGTAAAATATATATACTATATCCGCGCTTAAATGCTAAATTTCAAATGTGCAATCCTCCGTTTTTAGAGTTACTTCAGCTGTAATTGCACGTTACTTGCATCGAATTAAATTTTGTACACACAATGACATAAAACTCGTACCTCGATACTACGATATTTTTCTTCGTAATCGAATATTCAAGTCATTATGCAAATATTACTCTAAAGTAGCATTCATCATTAGATAATCAAGCTTTTGATTTGTTTTGTAAATAAATGAGACGCGATTAAAACAAATGTTCCCTTATCGAAAGTGCGAATTATTCGACACCAAGCTTTTATTATATTCGTCGACATCGGCAACGAAACAGAAAAAAAAAAAAATAACCCCAAGCCACAAAAGTTGGCTCTCACGCGTGTCTGCGAGCACTCGACGACATTCCGCGTACATATCCTTCGAATCGGTAGGAAAAAGAAAAAAAAACAACGGCAGCGAATATATGCGCGTACACACATTATAAGAGCGGCGGCGGCGCGGTGTCGTCGGCGCTTTCTCCGCGGAGGAAAGAAAAAATAAGATAACTAATAAAGGGAAACGCGCGCCGGCGGCTATTTATCGTCGAATCATCGTAATTGAAACGAGTGATAATGTGGGCCAATTTTAGGTTTCGGAGACACGCCGCGTTTCTCGGCATTCGCATACATACACTCATACACACACGCACACACACACATACACACAGCCACGACTCTCTGCTCTCGACTCTTCCGTCGTATTTGAAAATTTCAAGGAATCAAGCGAGAGTATAGAGAGAGAGAGAGAAGAGGACGAGAGCATCGAGACGCGCGCGCCGCGTTTGCATAACTCGAATTTCCAGTCTGACGCGACTAATGGCTCCTTCGAGTCATTGTCGAAGGATATATAATTTCTCTCTCCCTCTCTCTCTCTCTCTCTCGCTCTCGGTCTTCTCCTCTCAATAAAAGCAATAATTACAGTTTACCCATTGTAATCTTCAACTAATAGCTCTTTCGACGAACGCCTCGGCTTTTCTCTGCGCGCTTTTTTCATTATAACCGGTGTATATATATTGAGCGCGGGAAAAAACGCGCACTCGTGATGCGCGACGCGCGACCCTCGCGATTTCTTATCTGTTTTATGCACGGTGTTTATCTTTATCGGAAAATAGTTGCGTAGAAGAATTCGGGCTTATATATATATAGTTTGGTGCAATGAAGTTGCGTAGTCGAGTAATTGCACCGGCTCGTGTACTGCCCGAAAACGATAAAAAATTATTGATTGGTTTGTTTCGATCGAGCGCTCGAAGCAAATTATTTTTTCGATCTAGGATAGCGAAAATTAATTTTTTCTTTTTCTCTTTCCAGTCGTAGCCACGTGGTTTAACAGTGTAAATTCAAGTTGTACAGCAGGCACGTTTTCTATGTACGATAAACTATCGTATTTTTAACGAGTAAAATGAGCCTTGAAAAGTTTGAGATCTTATCGGGGATGTAAAAAACTTTATTTTCAAACACTGCTATTCTTGTTTGTAATTTAATAGACCTGTGTGTGCATACTATAAAAATTTAATTTTTTTCCTCATACAGAATTTTTATGCTACTTCTCGTCGTACATATTTCACTCGGAGAGCGTTAATATTAATAAAAATCACTTAAGTTTAAACAAACAATTTCTTTCCCAGAGATAATATCAAGTCTGCTGTTCCAATGACCTATGCCATACTATTTATACTATGAATTACGAAGTCAAAATGTTATCTAAGCTCTTTAATTTTTCTCGACAACTCTAATTTAGAATCTCTTGTATATAAAATGGAAATTATTATCATTATTTCTTATAGGCTTAAGCATGTATTCGTGTGGTATAACCCATTATTACCCATTACTAAAGGGGATTTTCCTATATTTCATATTTGTCTTAAACTTTATGTACTACAAAATATGTTCATTTTCAAAATGATTCTTGAAAATGATATATTATGAAAAACGTATAATTGATTTACTTTGAAGAAATAAACATTTAGTTTTGCTGCGAAAATCAATGGTTCATCACATAAATAATGATCATCTCAAAGAATGAATAACACAGTCTTTCGAATAAATTAAATTATTACATGAAATTTATTACTCAACGAAAATCTAATAGCCCAACGAAGTAACCCTGCGCTCGTATTCCCCCGCAGCCGCCGCCGCCGCCGCCGCCGCATTAGAAAATAACAATAATGAAAAGAATCTCCCTAGCGGCGGCGAAGAGTAAAGGAGGAAAAAAATAAAGTCTATATAATCTGATTTGTGTGTATACATGTGTGCGTGCAGGTGGGCGACGAGAGCGACAGCAGCGGTAGCGAGAGGAGCCCGAAGCGGGTGAAGAGGCGCAACCGCGGCGGACCGCCTACCACCCGTAGACGAAAGAGCGGCATCTCGGCGCGGGAGCGTACCCTCAGGAGACTCGAGAGTAACGAACGCGAAAGAATGAGGATGCACTCTCTCAACGACGCCTTCGAGGTACTACGCGCAGGAGCGCCTTATATCACACTCACACACACACACACACACACATATATACGTTCAGATTCTCTCCCTCTCCAGTGTGTATAGTCTCTCTCGCTCTACCTCCTGCTCTCGTACAGCAGCAGACGCGATGCCTTCTCAATGCGATCGAGTTTTTGAAAATTAAATGCTGGCGGATGGAGGCATTGGCCCAAACGCCGAGCATATAATAGTGATGTTTTAGTATGCGGATCGCGTGGGATTGTAGCGAGTGCGATCGGTGCCGATGATGTTTGGAGTAGAGCATTGTGTCTGACGGGGAGTTTTTGAGCGGGTCGTCGAACCCACCTATACCCATAGGGGGAATTCGGTCTGAGATCAGGTTCTTTCCAACTCGGATCCCTGCGCGCTTGTCGGCATCTTTATTCACTGCACTGCGGGCAGATCGTATTTAAGTATGATGAGAAATTGACGAGCCGCTGCTGCCGGTGCTGCCGAAGCAGGTGGACTTTTCGTGTAAAATGAGTTTAAAATTTATCAATGAGGCAAAGATTCGATTTCTTAATGTACTTTTGTACGTTTAAATTATGTACTCTGCATTCGAAGTTCAAAAAGGAATAAAGGACTTCTTTATTACCATTGCCGAGGGCGGAATTTTGATTGGCATTACCGATAAATATCGCGTTAATTGAGTTTTGAAAAATTAATTGGAGTATACATGCACACGGCCTATGGCGGATAGAGTACTTAATCGAAATGAGTTTTAATGTAATCAGTCAGTTTCGTCGGGTTTTCATTAAGTAAATTACATATTTTTTTTTTTTTTTTTTTTTTTTGATTAATTAACTCTTGTCAAGATAAGGTTTTTATCGTTAACGTCCAAGCGTATAATATAACCTTTACTCGGAAACTTAATTTAGAACTGCCCGAGCTTGCAAACTCTACTGTTTTTCGATACAAAGATTCAAAAACAGATATATACATGTTTACTATTCATTAAGCAGATGCATAAAGGAGGTGGATTCGGAGCCACTTTTTTTTCCTCGAGTATATTATAAAAATAAATCCGAAGTAATCATAACAAACAAGTGAGGAAAAAGTAATGCAAAGCTCGATTAAGAAAATTTATTATCGCGTTATCGGCAAGTGTCTGGCAGTCCTGACCGATGACTTTTTTCAAATCAACTACTCTTCCCCGTAGCGCAGCTAATTAATTTTCATGTTACCATGGTACCTTAATTATGCACAAACGGAAATTTGCAAAATGTTATCGATAAATAAGCTACATAGAAAACACACTTTGCAAAAGCACTTTTTCCTTATTTTTTTCAACAACATTTGAAAATTTTAATATTTATCTTATTTTAAAATTAAATAATTCAACTTCTTTCAAAATTAATATATTTCATCTATATCTTTCCCCATTATTTCTATAGAAACTTCCTAAGCTACCTTCAATATTTTTCAAAAAACAAGCACTCTCACTCCAGAAATCAGAAATCGGCGCATTGACTAAATCGCATTAGCCACTGCCCCACAAGCC
>UELU01140063.1:21735-119602 GCA_900490025.1 Megastigmus dorsalis | reverse complement strand
AAAAAATCGGTATCACCATTAGAAAGAACAACTCAAAATATGTCGGATATGATCTTTTTCAAATGTTTTCAAACCTTTTTTTTTAGTTGAATAAAAGCCTTGAAAAAGTTGTTGAAAATTCGGGGTCTTGGTCGTTAATGGGCTAATATAAGTAATATTCATTAATTGTACAGTTAAAGACATCTTTTTTCTCAGTGTGTTTACTGAATAATGAAATTATCATGTTATACCATTTTTTCGAAGATCACATCCATTTTTATTAAAATATATAAGAATTTATAAATAATTTTTTGAGAAATCTAATTGTTAATCTTTTCAATACTTTTCAAGTTTCCCTGGCAACGACGCCCTTGTAACAATCTACAGTCAAATTTTGGAACAACACCTGTCCTTTCCAATGAACAAAATAAATCCGGTTCTCGTGAAGATGGTGGAGACATTTATAGACGCAGCTCTATATCTTCATAATAAAGTCACGACAACCTTCTTACCAACAGCCGTAAAATTCCATTACGTCTTCAATTTGAGAGATATTTCCAACGTTTTTCAAGTACAACATTTCTTTGTTCATTTATTCACATTCACGAGGAATTGAAATATTAAAATAATATTGTTGTATTGATTGTTACGATGCCATAGGGTCTTCTCTTTGCGAACGGCAATACTATACCAACTCCGGTAGCGTTTCTCCGCCTGTACATTCACGAGGCTAACAGAGTCTACTGTGACAAGCTGGTCTGCTTCGAGGATAAGAATGAATTCAATCTACTTGTTCGCGAGGCTTTGAGAAAACACATTCCCGTTCGTGTTCTGACTTTCATTGAACGAATAATAATTCATTTTGATTTGGCAAGTTGATGATTTTTATCGCTTGTTCGGTAGGCGTTCGATGAAGAACAATGTTTCGAGGAGCCCATTATATTCTGTCATTTTGCGGAGGGCGTGGGAGATCCGAAATACATGCCGATACTCAATTGGCCGCATCTTCAAAAATTACTCGCAGATGCCCTAGCGGGGTACAACGAGTTGGTACGAAAGTTTATTCACACTGTGATCAGTAATAATTTACAATTTTGGATTTGACAAGAAATGAATGTTTTGCAGGTATCCGCGATGAATTTGGTACTGTTCGAGGATGCCATGTACCACGTTTGTCGAATAAATCGTATTCTGGAGTCACCGAGAGGTAACGCTCTCCTGGTCGGTGTTGGTGGTAGCGGGAAACAGTCTCTTTCCAGACTCGCCTCCTTCATATCATCCTTAGAAGTAATTCAATTCTTCAATATTGCATGAAATCTCAATAAAAGCTATGTAATAAAGAAAGCTATACCGTTTATTTATCTGTGTCTTTTCAATTTCTTTCGTGCAATAGGTTTTCCAAATCCAGCTGCGAAAAGGCTACTCACTGAACGATCTAAAGGCAGATCTGTCCGTTCTCTACATGAAAGCCGGTGTAAAAAATATTGGCATAACATTCTTAATGACGGACTCGCAAGTAGCGCAGGAGAAATTCCTGGTGGTTGTCAACGATATGTTAGCCTCGGGAGAAATCACCGATTTATTCCCCGACGATCAGCTTGAAGGCATCATCGGTGCCGTGCGAAACGAGGTAATTTCTTCCCTCTTTTTTCTTAATTATCTTAATTATCCTACACTCCTTTTACGTGGAAAAATGAATATCTCATGGTGGCGGAATAGACGAAGCAAGCAGGTCTGCTGGACACGAAGGAGAACTGCTGGAAGTTCTTCATCGACAAAGTACGAAGGGCGCTCAAGTGCGTGCTCTGCTTCTCGCCGGTAGGCGCAACACTGCGTAAGAGAGCCAGACAGTTTCCCGCACTCGTCAACTGCACGTCAATCAATTGGTTCCAAGACTGGCCGCAAGAAGCCTTGTTGTCTGTCTCTTTGCAATTCATCTCGGTAAGTGCCACCGTAGCGAACATTTACGATGGATTGTGCAAATTCTATTGGAGCTGATTTCGGACAGGATCTTGAAGAGCTTCCTGAAGAGTATCGAGGTTCAGTTTCGCAATTCCTGTCGTACGTACATACGAGTGTCAATGAAATTTCTAAACAATATCTGCAGAACGAAAAGAGACATAATTATACAACTCCTAAATCATTCCTCGAGCAAATCGCTCTCTACTCGAAACTGCTCAAGGACAAGACTTTCAACTTGAAGGCGATGATCCTGAGACTGGAAAACGGTTTAGAAAAACTTAATTCTTGCGCTGGACAAGTAAATACATATACATCAAACGCATTCTTTTGAGGAATAAGCAGTTATACTCAAATATATTTACAATTATTGTAAATTAGGTGGACGAATTGAAAGTTGTATTGGCTGTTCAAGATATCGATCTCAAAAAGAAAAACGAAATCGCTGACAAAATCTTGGCGATAGCCACAGCTGAGAATGCAAAGGCGGAAGTTGAAAAAGCTTTCGGTGCGTAAAAATTTGTCTGCAGATATATATATATATATATGTGTGTATATATATGTTAGCAGAATGTGAGTGTATAATTGTGAAATGTGACGTTTAGTGACGTCGGAGGAGGAGAAGGTAGCGGAGATTAAAGAGAGTGTTTCTCAAAAGCAGAAGAAAAGCGACGAGGATTTGATGAAGGCTGAGCCTGCGGTAAAACAGGCCGAGGCAGCACTGAACACTTTGAACAAAGTAATATCGAACCATATTCACTGATCCTGATGTTTCGATCAGCATTTAAAAATGAAAATCTATACAATCTCGGTAATTTCAACAGAACAACTTGACGGAATTCAAAGCCTTCGCATCGCCACCGGCAGCGGTAACCATGGTGGCCCAGGCGGTGCTTGTGCTATTCTCACCAAAAGGTAAAGTGCCGAAGGACCGTAGCTGGAAAGCTTGCAAAGCTATGATGGGTGGAGCTGATCAGTTTCTCTCGAATCTGAGAAATTACGACAAGGAGAACATCAAGCCCGAAGTCGTCAAAGCTATAAAAGAGTACACCTCCAACAAAGGTATCATTCTCATTTCATCGCCCAAATCTATTTACCGTGAAATCAATGCTCTTCTCTTTGCCTATTTTCAGATTTCGATCCGGAATTCATTTACTCAAAGTCTCAAGCGGCAGCCGGCTTATGCAGTTGGGTCCTCAATATCATGCTATTCCACTACATCAACGAAGAGGTCAAGCCACTTAGGCAAGCTTTGGCGGCAGCGAACGCAGAATTGAAAGCTGCCCTGGACAAGCTAGTTGATCTGCGCGCTCGATTAGGGGTATGGTTTATATGGATTCTTTTTCTCGCGACTTTTGGTCAAGAATATGTTTTTCAATTTATTCGATACGCTTTAAAAGTCGATAGAATGGTAGTAATAAATTTTTATAAATCCTAGGAATTGCAAAAAGAACTAGATGCATTGAGTGAGAAAATGGAGATCGCGATGGCCGAGAAGCAAAAGTGTCAGGACGAAGCAGACGCGACAGCGACGGCGATAGATTTGGCAAACAGGCTTGTGAACGGCCTTGGATCTGAAAAAATTCGCTGGGCGGAAACTGTAGAAATGTAAGCATGTAATTATTAATACCTGATTATACTGCTGAATTAAATTGAAAATCAACTGAAATTCGAATTTTCTAAACAGCTTGAAAATGTCGGGCGAGAAGATACCGGGTAATGTACTGCTAGTTACAGCTTTCATCTCGTATGTAGGCTGCTTCAGTCGCAAGTACCGATTGGACTTGATGGACGCGCATTGGATACCGTTCATGAAAGGATTGGCCGTACCCATACCTTGGTCCGAGAACCTAGATCCACTGAGTCTCCTTACGGACGATGCTCAAATCGCTAGGTGGAACAATGAAGGTCGCCACTTTATTTTTCTTGCGAGTCAATGGAATACCCGGGGTTTTTCAACTCATTAATTGTTAAATGATGATTTTAAAGGTCTTCCAACCGATCGAATGTCGGCGGAAAATGCTACAATCTTGACGAATTCAGCGAGATGGCCCCTGATGATCGACCCACAGTTGCAGGGAATAAAATGGATCAAGACCAAGTACGGTGACGATTTGAGGATTATCAGACTGACTCAGCGCAATTACTTGGACCAAATTGAATTCGCGATTGTTAACGGCGAAGTTGTTCTACTTGAGAATATCATGGAGGCTGTGGATGCTGTACTCGATCCTATTTTAGGACGAGTTTTGGTGAAGAAAGGAAGGTAAAGTTTTATCTATTTTCATACTTTTTCTATTATTTAAAAAACACGATTAAAAAGAATTTTTTATCGGCAATGAAAGGGCTATCAAAATTGGAGATCGAGAGGTTGATTACAATCCGAATTTCCGTTTGATTCTCCAAACGAAGCTTGCTAATCCACATTACAAGCCAGAAATGCAGGCTCAGACGACTCTCATAAACTTCACGGTGACCCAGGATGGTCTGGAAGAACAACTTCTTGGTGAGGTCGTAAAAGCCGAGAGACCTGACCTAGAGGCAACCAAATCTGAACTCACCAAACAGCAAAATCTCTTTAAGATTACATTGAAAACTCTGGAAGACGATTTGCTACATAGGTATATATTTTCGAGTGTAAACTCAAAAAGAATCTCCATTCCATTAAGAATAATTGAATTACAGGTTAGCGACAGCGGGACCAAATGTGCTGAGCGACGTGGCGCTCGTGGAAAACTTGGAGACGACGAAACGCACAGCAGCCGAAATCGGAATAAAGGTCGCTGAGGCTCGTGTGACATCAGTTAAGATCGATGAAGCTCGCGAGTGGTATAGACCCGCAGCCTGTCGCGCCAGTCTACTTTACTTCATACTTAACGATCTTAGCAAGATCAACATGCTGTACCAGTTTTCTCTCAAGGCCTTCAGCGTCGTTTTTCACAATGCCATCAGGTTGAAATTTGAACAAAGAACCTTTTCAAGCATGTTCTAATTTTATCCGGTATCAAAAATTTGACGGTGATACGATTGATAAATTACTATAGGTTTGCCGTGCCAGCAGAGACAATCAATGCGCGCGTCGTCAACTTAATCGACAGTATCACTTACTTGGTCTTCGTCTACACCAGCAGAGGACTTTTTGAAACCGACAAACTCACATTTTTGTGCCAAATGGCTATTCAGGTCTTCGTTTGTCTAACTTATCGAGAATTGGCCCTTCAAACACTAAATATTTGATACTAATTAAAACTTTCGAAAAATCTTGCGTAATGCAAAACAGATTCTCCTGCAAACGAAGGAAGTTAGTCGAACGGAGGTTGACTTTCTTCTACGCTATCAATACGACGTGAACATCGTGAGCCCAGTAGAATTTTTAAGCAACTCCAGCTGGGCAGGTATCAAATTGCTGAGCAGCATGGACGCGTTCGCCAATCTTGACAAAGACATCGAAGGTGCAGCCAAACGCTGGAAGAAATTCGTAAACTCGGATGCTCCCGAGAAGGAGAAATTCCCGCAGGAATGGAAGAACAAAACTGCCTTCCAGAGGCTCTGCATGATGCGCTGCTTCAGACTCGATCGCATGACTTACGCTGTCAAGTCAGTTTTATTTATCGTTATTGAGGTGTTTCTGGGAAGGGAGGGATTATTTTGGCAACGAGTACCGTAACAATGGACACAATATATTTTGAACAGATGTTTCGTAGAAGAGAAATTAGGCCCGAAATACGTCGAATCGCGCACTCCGCCTTTCACGAAATCTTTCGAGGAAACCAGTTCTATCACTCCAGTATTCTTCATTCTATCGCCCGGAGTTAATCCACTTACAGTAATTTAATATAAAATTTTAAACTTCCTTGTATTACAATATTCATAAAATTAAATATGACATGACATTATTTGTCGGTGTACCATATAACGAGTGATTGTACAAATGAAAAAACAGGACGTGGAGAAATTGGGCCGGAAAATGGGCTTTACGGCCGAGTCGCGCAAGTTCCACAACGTGTCACTGGGTCAGGGCCAGGAACCGGTAGCCGAGGAGGCAATGGATATGGCAGCCGAATTGGGCCACTGGGTCATACTGCAGAACGTGCATCTGGTCAGAGCGTGGCTGACGAGTCTCGAGAAGAAGTTGGAACAGCTGTCGGAAGATCCGCACGACGACTACAGGCTATTCATCAGCGCTGAGCCAACCTCCGATCCTCATGAATCCATCATTCCCCAGGTACCTGCGGTAGATCGAACATTTCAATTTTTTGAGAATAGAAGAGATGTTGTAGCCGTTGTTTATCCTGCAGGGAATTTTGGAATCGGCAATTAAGATAACCAACGAACCACCGACGGGAATGCAAGCCAACATCCACAAAGCTCTCGATAACTTCACTCAGGAAACCCTAGAATCGTGCTCGAAAGAAGCCGAGTTCAAGGCTGTTCTTTTCGCTCTGTGCTATTATCACGCAGTCGTTGCTGAGAGGCGTAGATTCGGTCCTCAGGGGTGGAACAGAGTGAGTCCATTGTAACTTCAAATCTAATTTTAGATCTGGATAGCGAGTCACGACAGAATCTCCTTAGGTCTATCCATTCAACTTTGGCGACCTGACAATCAGCGTGTCGGTGCTGCTCAACTACTTGGAGAACAACAGCCGTGTACCGTGGGAAGATCTGCGCTACTTGTTCGGCGAGATAATGTACGGCGGTCACATAACCGACGACTGGGATCGTCGGCTCTGCCGGACTTATCTGAGCGAGTACGTCAAACCGGAGCTCGTCGAGGGCGACCTGAGCTTCGCTGCAGGATTCCCCGCGCCGCCCAATAGCGACTACGTTCAGTATCACGAGTACATCGACGATTTCATTCCGAGCGAGAGTCCTATACTTTACGGCTTGCATCCGAACGCTGAGATCGGTAAGCCGTCACTTCGAAACAGACTAGCTATTGGCACTTTGTCATTTTATAAGTTTGGTTTATTTTTGAGGCTTCTTAACCGTGACGTCGGAGAATCTGTTCCGCACGGTTTTGGAGATGCAGCCGAGAGATACGGGTGGAGGGGAAGGCATCGTAATGTCACGCGAAGACAAAGTCAAATACATCATTGAGGATTTGACGGATAAGCTACCCGAGAGATTTGATATTCAGGAATTGATGGCCAAGGTATACCTTATCAAATTGAATAAATATATACCTAATTAGTATGGGTAATAATTTTTAGAAACTACATATTTAGAGCGGGGAAATTATCTTCTTTTTACGTGCGTCTTTCAGAATGAAAATAGAACGCCGTACACCATCGTCGCTTTTCAAGAATGCGAAAGGATGAACATATTGGGCTCAGAACTGCGAAGATCGCTGCGCGAATTGGAGCTGGGATTGAAAGTTCGTAAACAATTACGTTTAACTATATGAAAAAATCGAAAATTTTGGTTAAACAAAAATGCGGAGCTAATCATTGTTGTTAAGGGTGAGCTGACGATCAACGCCGACATGGAGGACTTGCAAAACTATCTGTACATGGACGTGGTGCCACCGTCGTGGACAAAAAAAGCGTATCCCTCGAGTCTCGGTCTGACAGCTTGGTTCGCTGATCTGCTGAACCGATATACCGAACTTCAAAATTGGACCAGTGACTCAGGGGTAATGCATTATGATAATATACGTATGGTACGTATTCTGAGCAAATCGACATATCTTTTCTCTTAGTTGCCACCTTCTGTGTGGTTGGCTGGCTTCTTCAATCCGCAGTCTTTCCTAACTGCTATAATGCAGCAGACCGCGCGTAAAAACGAATGGCCCTTGGACAAAATGTGTCTATACTGCGACGTTACTAAAAAACAGAAGAATGAATTCACGTTAGTATGCACGGCACCAGCTTGGAAAAAGAAAAAACTAAACACAAAGTGAGGATTTATTAAAAATATTTATTTGCAGTGCGCCACCGCGCGAAGGAGCATACATAAACGGTCTGTACATGGAAGGCGCGCGTTGGGATACGAGCTTGGGTTCGATCGCCGATTCCGAAATGAAGGATCTGTTCCCGCTGATGCCGGTCGTCTATATCAAGGCCATCACTCAGGACAAGCAAGACATGAAGAACATGTACGAGTGTCCGGTTTATAAGACACGATCGCGTGGTCTGACCTACGTTTGGACCTTCAATCTCAAGACCAAGGAAAAGCCCTCCAAGTGGACCCTCGCCGGTGTCGCTATTCTACTGCAAATTTGACGTTGTGCAATTGGTGTCGTCGGCTATCTGTACCTTTGGAATTTGTGGTTTTCGAGCGTGGTTTTATCAAATTTTTTTATATTCGTATTCGTTGCGAAGAAATAAAAGATTTTTTGTAATTGGATAATTATACTATTTATGTAGTGATCACAGGGTGAAAACGGCGAAAGATAAACGATCCCCATGACAATTTTCCTTTGGTAACGCGTGACAAAGACCCAAATGAAAGAATTCATCGAAAGGAATTGATCTATATTGGTTTTAAGTGGAAGTCGGCCTTATTTTGACTTCCACTGGGCGAAAACGAAAAAAAATCACCACTTTTCCCTACTTGAAAAAACTTAACGGGGCACAATTCTTTTGCCTTTTTAGTTACTTAATAATCAGTCTTTCGGTTGGTTTAATATCTCTGATGAGACACTTATAATAATTGAATCATATTTTAAATACGTATAATACTTTATATAACATATAATAAATTATTTATTTTCATAAAAATTAAAAAAATAAGGTCTCACCGAGATTTGAACTCGGATCGCTGGATTCAGAGTCCAGAGTGCTAACCATTACACCATGAGACCTCGACGCGCGCCTGCGTCTACGTCTCTAAAGGATCGATCAAAAAAATAAGACTAAAAAAGATTGAAAGAAAAACTTAAGTAATTCAAAAAATTAAAATTCTTTTAGAAAAAAAATTGAATCCTTTAGTATTAAAGTGTCAGTGATAAATAAAAGTTAAACGGAGTACTAAATATTTTGAAATTTTATTTACATAAAATACTTCTAGATTACAATCTGAAAGACATGAAAATTGTAAAATCAATACTTACAGTTTAGAAACAAGAAAAGTGTAAGTAACTATAGTTTATTAGATAAACACTAAATTTTCTGTTTTGAAATTGCCAAAACCTTTTTCTTCGCACAATCAAAAAATGTGAACTGTTTCAGACTAATAATAACAATACTAAATATTATTATTATTAATTTGGTCGATTAGTGTTTTTCAAGTATATTATATATATAGTATATTAAAAATAATATTAATAATTTTACAACCTTAAAATCTTCTGTTTACATATATAAATTATAATCGTAACATATAAACAAGCGGTCCAACATTATCGTCGGCTTACAGAGAATGGCTTATTATTATTCTTCTTATACTTTTACGTGTATACTTGCTTATTATAGTCAAGTTTTCTAAAAGCCCCATATTCGTATTTAACGATCTCTTCATTTTTTACCTCAATTTTTTTCTTTCCTTTGCAACATTGCTTATGCTTCTTTTTTCACATCAAAACTTTCAAAGTTTTTTACTTTTTGTTATTACTAAATGGCTCCATATAATAACAAAAATTAATACTTGCACTGGAATAGCAGTCAGCATCTCCGGCTTTTGTAATTCTATAGGATAGACTGCTGCAAGAAATTCTCTTAATTGATACAATTACAGGTGTTTGCTTTTTATATAGTAGACAATGTTTTTTTTTTTATAACAAAAAGGAAAGATAAACATGTATAACATTCACTCGCGAAAATTGACAGAAGCTTCGTGTACAAGTGCGGTACGAAGGTCATATCAATTTCTCAAGTTTATGTGCGATATTATTTTTTCGTATTTAATTTCTGCAAATCACAAAAATTCTAAAAATCCTCAAGCGCCGAAAAGTATGTGGATTGCGGTGTACTTTTCACACGTCCCTCTCATTTTTGTGTTTTGCCTTGAAAAAATTTTCTTTTCTAAAAAAGAAATCACTTTGACATTTAAACGCGAGGTTCAATAATAGAAAAGTAGACGTTCTTGTGCACTGCCAGACAAAAGTCTCCATCCTCGCTTGATGTTCAAATACTGAATGATAGCGCGAACACAGATCAATAAACCTGTTGAATTAATTAAAAAGCATTGGTTAATTGACTGTAAGAATTGTTAAGTAATGTAAAACTTAGCAACCAATTTGCAACGGTAAATAGAAGCAAATGAAGTAAATTACTTTATTCTTTAACTTGGAATATTGACAACTACTCTGCTTCATTTTACTTTTTATTGTATAAAAATATGGTTATTAATAATATGGATATAAAATACTTCTAAAATTTACCAAAAGCCATAATCAACCACCACAGCCAAGAGTTTTCACGGGAAGCTAAATCAGTCGAATGCTTGACGATCAAAGTCCATTTGGTTAAAGAAAGGCCAAAGCCAGAAAGTGCTCCATATCTTGAAGCTATTGTGTGACAGAAGCACATTAATAGCAGGAAACCAATCCAGTTAAACAGGAATGCAACTAAAATATGATTTAAACAATTTATTCGGTGTTTAATTATAAACAATATTTAAATAAATTAAAATAAAAACCTAAGAAGGCAGTGAAGAACATAAAGTCTGTGCCTAGCATTCGACTTTCTGGATCACCTTCAACACCATCTGTGTCTATAGCCAAAATAGTCAACGGCTGCTGTGGTGCTCTTACCCCGCCAGGCTAAAAGTAAAAGTAAGGGTATGTTAGACTCTTATTTGAAATACCTAATAGTCTTATTCAGAAGTGTAACGATTAATGAGATTGCTAGAGAGCACTCTCACATACTACGTGCAGAAAATAGTTTTTATTGTGCCATATTACGAATTATGTTTAGTGTCTGATTAATATCTCTATAATTATGTAGATGAATAACATTGCAATAGATTTTCACTTCTTAAGGTACACTTAAACAGGTACAAATTACCCGATTCTTGGGTCGAAACATCGAGACCGTTCTATATTCTTCTTAATCTAGCACACATTGTGAAACGCAGATAGTTTCTATTGTACGTAATTCAATTAGTGATCTTTTCTTTGATATCTAGTAATATAAGAGGTTTGTTTGTATTGGAGCTTAACTATTAGTTGTTCGCAGCTCATTTCATTATTTAACAATTTATAAATCAATATGCAATACACCATCATTGAAATTATGTAACGACTTTATTGCGCATATTAGGTATTTATTATAAGTAGGACTACAAATGTGATCAATCCAGTTCATTGGATAACCATCCTTAAATGCAAGGTGTCTAAAAAATTTTTATTGGAGTGGTTCAAGCCTGTTTATATTAGTGTTAGTGAACGGCGACCAAATGGCAGAACCATAGAGTAAAGTAGGCATAACTAATGATTTCTACAGGTGAATAATAGATTAACAAGTTTGAAAGCTTTTTGTAGATTTCATTATAAATCCCAGGATCTGAAATGCTTTGGAGACGATCTGGTCAACATGTTTATTAAAACTAAAGTCCTCTTCAAATACGACATTGAGATTCTTGATTGGTATGACCTTATCAAGAGGTGTGTTACATAGAGAACAGTCATAATTTACTGGATCCAGAGTGTTAATAAAAGACATCGATTTACATTTGCTTATATTTAATGCTAGACCATTGTTTGTTGACCAGATCTCTACTGAATGCAAATCCCTTTACAGATTCGAACAATCACTAAAAAACCAGAGTGTGTAATTATTTGATTGAGATCATTTACGAATAGTATGAACAAAATAGGACCCAAATGAGAACCTTGGGGTACTCCAGAAAGTACCTAAAGAGATACAAAAAAAATATGTAACATGCAGTGATTACTGTGTTGATACTAATATTTTGAAGCAGTAGCTCTGTATCGAATTGTGAAATATTTGTTAAATTAGCGTTCTTATATACTGACCCAAAAAAATCTGAAAATAGATTTGCAATAGATTGACCAATATCCACCACTGAACGACCATTATTCATAAGACTATTCGATTTTCTTTGATTATTTACAAAAGACCAGAAAGATTTAACATTAGTCGTAGTATTAGATTCTATTTAATTAATATAATCTCTATAGCATGTTTTATATAGTCTAATTTAGCGCATAATAGTTTGATGTATATAAAATCACTTTCAATTCGCGATGATTTCCAAAGTCTGTATGCAATCTTTTTTTCAGTAACCAATTTTCATAGCCCCGGAGTATACCATTTCAGATATGTACCAGTACCAATAATGTTAAGCACTGAATAATAAAACTTGTCAATACATGTATTAAGGCAGTCACCAGATTATAGATTTTTATTTTATTCAATGAATTTTCAATTTGGAAGTCTTTCTATTTTTTTCTATTCTACCAAGTTGATGCTTAGGTTAATTACAAATTCATTTAATAAAGTTGAAAATAACAATATGAATATATCGCATCCTCTTAAACAGACTACTGTAATTTATTAATTTTATAGGATGAATTTTCACTAGAAAAGTATAAAACTTACTAAATGTATTTGTGGATGTGTCTGTGGTGTGGTTTCTCCTTGAAGTGTTTTTTCACGTTGCACCTCCTCGTAGCTTGGTAATTTTGTAGCAACTTCATAAGGAGGTGGAGCAGAAAAGTCTGGCTTTGGTGGTGGAATTTCTTCACTTTCCTATAAAAACAAAAACTCAATGATTAGAAAAATCTAATTTGTATTTTGGATTTAATTAAAAATATTTATATAACTAAATATGCAAATTGCATTAAATGTAGATTATTAACTACTAGAAGTTTTATTATTGATACCAGCCTACTTACTGAATGTGTTAAGACAGCTTGAGCCCTTGAGGTCATTTGAGCCTGTTGTAAAACTATTTCATCACTTTGATTTATGCTAACATTGTGATTAAGCTGACTATCTCCAGAAAATGTGGAGTGCGTGGATGGTAGGTTCGTCTCGCTGTCTGCTACTGCTGCTTGTGATTGCCCAGACTGTTGACAAGCCTTTACATAAATGTAATTAGTACTACAATCAGTACATTATAAAAATGCTATGTAAGATAACATTTACTAAAGTTTATGAGTACATGTATAATGCATTACTTTGTATAAAGTCTGATTCATGAATGAATATTTAAAATTAATGAATGGGTTCAAGTTCATCATATTCTAATTGATTTAATACTCTTCAACTCACAACAGTAGATAAATGTAATAACATAATCATAAAACTATAAAAAGTAAAGTAATGTCACTTAGTGCATCTTCATCTGTGTATATAATATATAAGAGAAATTTTATTTTACTAAGTAAATAAATACAAAATAAAGTAAGTGCAAATTATTACTAAAATGACTCCAAACGAGTTTAAAGAGAACTAAGACAGATAATTTCAAATATGTACATGTGTGTATATATCAAGTAGAGTACCAAGATTGATTGAAATGGCAATGAATTGAATCAAATTAAGTCATAGCAAATTTGGAGCAGCATCATTTAATGAAACTGAATATCTATAAAAAAAACATTAATATAACAGTTATATAAGTTTGATATTACAAAATATACACTACTTTAAAAAATAGACAAATTTAAGGCATGCTAAAATCTAACAGAAATGAATGGTCAACATTAATAAATCCAGCATTCGCTTACATTATAAAGTACATTACAATAAGCTACATTATAAAGTAATTGAAATGAGTGCTGTTCATTGAAACTTTATCTGTATTAAAATTTGTAATTTTTAAATATCAGTATTAAAATTAGCCTCAATTTTATATGCAAGATTAAAGATCTAAAAAAGATAATTTTATACAAAATAATAAAATATTTATGATTCGCAGTATCATGAGTAATAATAATCTGAAATTAAATTCTGAGAAATTACAAATACATGCGCTTGTAAGCATATTAGTTCATAAATTACGCATACAAGGTTCTAACAATTGTTTTTCGTTTCCAAAAAGATTTAATATTAATGTATCTGAAAATGTAATCTTTTAAAACCTAATTCAATGGAGTAGCTCAATAATAACTATTTCTAGTTTAGTCATTGTCAGGGTAATACGAAATTACATATAATTATAATCAAACCTAATTGATAAAACACAATTTAAATTTCAATGATTGTTAAGCAATTTGGTGAAATGAAACAAGAGTCTAGAAATATGTTGCAGAAAATTTTCCACAGCTAAAATCTAAGTTCAATTAGTAGTAAAATAATTTGTTATTTATCAAGTTGTAGTAACTTTAATATGAATAACTAAGAACGAGTCAGTTTTCTTAATGAAATCAATATTGATTTAAAATCTACAAAAAAAATTGAAATTGACAAACTGCAAGTACTGTACGTCCTTTAAAACACTACTGATACAAACATCGACATCACACTGACAATTAACACTATCGAAGCAAGTGATTTCCTCACTTGAAACTGATAAACAAAAGCTTATTACAAGCTATTACACACACTTGCATATAAAGACCCTTAATATAGAGGGCCAAAAAACACTTCAGAGCAGCATCAAATTGAAGATTTACCACCTGAGAGGTTAGCTCTCCGATAAAGTAGCAAAATCCAAGATAGAGAAAATGTCCACCGGAGTAGTAAAATGAGGCAGGAAAAAAAGAACACTCATCAGCAGGAAACGAATAACTGGCTCGTGTGCAAACACTCACGTAAACTCGCGTGCAAACACACACACACATCGACAATGGTCATCACCGAAGGTAAAGCGAGCGTGAAGAGAGAAAAAAAAAACAAGATTAAAAAGCGAAAACTACCATATTGAAGCGGACGTCGTTGTTGATCGGCATTGAGGGTTAAATATTTCTCGCACGGCTCTCCTCTCGCTTGTGCCGATTGCCTCTTGTACAAGATATACACAGGCGATTTTGCGCGAATGCGATGCACAACTTTTTTTTAATATATGCCTTGGCGCTCGTCGACGCCTACTGCCTCCTTTTTAACAGCGCGGTTATTCTACTCTCACTCTGTGTAGTTCGCGAACTCTCTTGCTGTCTCCCTCACTTCGACTCTATCTCTCTTTCGCTCCTTAACTAGTTAACTCCTTTACGTACGCACACATTCATATCGGAGCGAGTGAGAGAGAAAAAATTGCTGTCAGCTTATATACAATCGATGGACTGACAGATTTATACGTGTGCGTGTCCTTTCCGTTAAATTCCGTAGTCCGTACAGTCAACTGAGTCAACCTCAACAGTATACACTGTCACTGTCACTGTACAGTTAACAGTGTACCTATACACGTATCTGAATGTATATGATGTGTCTCACTCCCTCTCTCAACAGCACTCAAAAGCGATAACGTTAATGTGTTTTTCGTCTCATTCTAGATACGTGCGTGTAGGAGTCATACCTATATAATATATATTGTATTGTACATTGCTGTAGTTCTATACTTGTATTTGTATATGCATATATTGTTGCGTAGGTATGGCTTGTGTAATGTATTAGTGTATTACTAGAGTACTAGACAGTCGTGAGTAGCTACTAGACACTGTTAGTCGTTAGATGTGTATTGTGTATAGTACTATACTATAGCCACTATAGGGTATACTAGCAGTACGTCTGTATAGAATGTATAATGTATATAGATATAGGTATTATACAGGTAGGATCAGTTCTTGTGTTCTGTGACTGTCGTGGACAGTCACGCTACGCAAGTGGAGATTTTAAAGATTTTAGTAATCGAGTTTAGGTGATTAATATAATCAACTCTTTATTTTCAGCCGTAGAATTAAAATTGGTTTCAAATAGAACAAAAACGTTATTTAGACATGATGTTGATCAGAATTTAATAAAAAAAAATAAAAAATTTATAAATAATATGTGTAGTCTAATTATTATTACAATCTCCTATAGTCCATTGATTTTCTTCATTTACTATAATATTGTTTATAGAACTATTCAATTATAAATAATTTATAAGTACCAAGATATTTTAGATTCAAGATTAAATAATAAATGATTATTCAAAACAATTGAACAAGTTAAAGTATGTATTATTCACAAATACCGTAACAAACAATTATAATTTTTTTTTCTATAAAATATTTATATCTTTAATAACTAATTATTTAAAACTATTTGCCTAACAACATTAGACGAACATGCAATAATAACTGTGATTAAATTTAAAATAAGAATTTTTGAAAGTCGACTTCCTATGTAGCGACAGCTAATCAACAGATAGTCTGTTACTTATTCGCTCTCTGGTTGGTCCAAGACTGTTAAGCCTGGTGCGGTTGAACTCCTAGAACCGGAAATGAAACTCAAATAGTTTAGCAATAAATGCATACAGACTGTAAAATAAAGTAGGAAACTTAAATACAAGTCTTTAAAAAATTCAAAATTAATTATTATATATTTTATTTAATGAAATAAAAAAGCATCATGAAAAAATGTGACTAAAAGGAATTAAGCTTATTTTGCAACAGTGTACCAGAAACTTTCTTCCCTTAATAGTGATATGTTCCAAAATATAAATGATAGGTATGTATAAATTTTAAAAATATTCATTCTAAGCTTTTAAATTAGTTTTAACCTAATAAAAATTTATATTAAAACATTAACTTATTCTTAAAATTTTTATATTAAAAAAAATTCAATTTTTAAAAAATATACATTATGATAGATGATAGTTGTGAAATTACATTGTTTGTAATTTTAACTTTGATGGAAATAGTTCTTATTAAAATAAAGGTACACATTAGATAAAAAAAAATTATATTTGTCATGGAAAAACTCTCTGTTTTAGTAAAATTAACTCAAAATCTTTTTTATTCATTTAAAACGCATTCCTGTTTCATATGGGTTTAATTCAACATGTACGTTTGAATAATTTTTGGAATACCTAATCGAGCATGGCACAGCATGAAATGAAACGATCTTTTTAGAATCAGCGCAGTATCAACTGTTGTGAACACTTCTTTAGCGTTCAACGACTCACGAGGTGCTCGATCGGCAAAACGGTGGCGCGACGTCGCTCGCATAACCAGCGCAGTTAGCCGTAAAGGACGCGCGCCGCATCTCTGCACAGCACTGAACGAAATTCTTGCACTGCTGGCTCCTCAGTTGCTTGCCGATCGTCAGTCGAGACGGACCACAATCGACAGCATCAACGGTCACGCTCACTTAAAACATCTTAAATCCACTTAAATTCTCTTCAACTAATTCATAACCATGTCGGAAGTTTTTAAGCTCGGTGATTTGGTCTGGTGCGTATTTTTTATTTTTTAAGAAAATAAAAACGGAAATATTCGAAGTTTCTTAATCGCCTCGGCACGACTGCAGCGTAAAGGAACCGATGAGAGATTTGGTTGTGCCGCTCTACGGCGCGCCGAGGCGATAAACATAACCTATATCTACGTGTGATGAGATTTTCAAACTGACGCTATATTTGTCTCTGTTGCAGGGCGAAGATGAAGGGATTCTCGCCGTGGCCCGGTCGGGTAAGTGGTTTTTTCAGTTTTTTAACTCTGCTGATACTCGAAGGAAAGAATTTTCCTGTCCCTCCCGCGCTTTTCGCTCTTGACGCCTCTATACTGTCGATTTTACATACATTAATTATTATGGAATTAACTTGTGCATGCTGGATTTTTATGACTACTTATTCCGAAAACTTGTAATTGATGTTTTTATTTTGATAGCTAATGGCTGTGGCCTCATAACCTGAAATATGACTGTCATAGTGGAGGGCTTTTAACGGTTTATGGTCCTTTTTTTGTTATTTTTCTGATTCTTATCGGTTTTTTGTGAATTGACAGTGTTGATGGAGCGACATTTGGTCTGCTATGTTTTCGGTGTCTGAGTCGTGGACTTTCGCGGGCTATTATGAATACTATAGGATACAGGATATACGATGAACGAAAGGTTTTCCGACTTTCCGAGTTATTACTAAATTATGAAACAGAATTCACAGAATTAAAAATGGTTAAAACACTCAAGTTATTGCATTAATTTCTCGGTTTCTATTTCTCCCGCCACGCCCGTTCTGAATTTGAATTGGCGCGCAGATGTAGGACATTATAACCTAAATTCGAACATATTTAACCCTTTTATAATTTACCCTTATTAATAAACGCAACACTTATATACATTAAAAAATTGTTACTTTATGGTCTGATAGTCTGCTTGTTATGATTTGGACAAAATTATGAGTTGGAAATATCTTTCTGAACTATTGAGTACATTATGAAAATATGAACTAAATTTTTTTAATTTATGAATCATTTGTTTACATACAGATAATTTCTGATTAAAAAAACTTATTTGATAAAAGAAATTAATTATTTCATATTTTATCACTTCAACCAAATAATTGTACCATATTTGTAGTTTGTCAACAATAGTGCTTTTTTTTTTTTAAATTTTGTTGAATATATTATTTATGTTATCACTGTCAAGGTAGTAAGAAACTTTATTTTATCAATTTTGAAATCACAATTGAAGCATTTTATGTAATTTTTTATAATAATAAAAATTTTATTTTTAATTTAGTATGGTAAGTGTAGGAAAAAAAATTTGTCAAAGATAGATACTCATTTTTTTTACCTGTTTCTTATTATGATTTGAAATGCTATATATTGAAAGGTTTTATAGAGCATAACTAAAATGTTTATTGTTATAAGTATTTTTAATGCATTGTACATAAACAATAAGTGATCATTGAAACTATATTAAAATAGTTTGAGAAATAAATATAATAAAGTACACAAAACAAGTTTAATTTTTCTACAGAATTTATTGTTCTTTATAAATTTTATATCACAAATGTTCCTTATTTGAAATAAGTTGAGATGTAAAAAGTTCATATAATAATTATTATACGATAATGTTAAAAATTAATAAAAAAAATTATTATAAATACTGAACATGTTAAATGTAATTATACATATGCTAAAATGTTTCAATTACATTTATTCATAATTTACTCTTAATTTACAAACAAAATTTATATCATTTACCAAAATTATTCAAATCATTATTGTTTTTTTATCAGTAGCTTGAATTTTATAAAGTTTATAATTTTAACTTTTAAATTAAATTCAAAGGTATCAAACCCTTCAAAGGATATGAAAAAACCAGCAAACCCAAAGAAGGGGCCGATTCATTGTGTCTTTTTCTTTGGCACAAACAACTAGTGAGTTTCTTTCGTTTGACTTAAATTCCATATATATTCTATAATAAAATATCTAATATTTGATTGTTTTACTTTAGCGGTTGGATTGATGAAGCCAATATGAAACATTATCAAGAACATAAAGATACTTGCATCAGACTGTGTAAAACTTCAGTGTTTAAAGATGCTTGTGAAGCTATCGAAGATTTTATCGCTAAAGGAGAGGTATACACAATTTCTACTTATTGTAATTATTAATAAGTATATGAAGTTAATTTGTTTATATATTTTTATATGGTATTTATTAGATCTTCGAAGATGGGTTAGATCCAGATGCTTTTGATAAGCTGAAAGAAGACAACATTAGTTCCGTTGAGAAGAAGACTCCAAAGATTAAACCAAAAAAAGTAAGTAATTTTTGTTAATAAAATAAATTTGTATAATAGTTACAATTAAATTTTTAATATTAATAATAAAAAAATTGTTTTAATTATTACTTATAATTGCAAATTATTAGCATAAAAACATTAAGAAAGAGATTATTAAATTAATTATTTATTGTGCAAGCTAATTTTTTTTTACGCTTGTTTAAATTCAGAATAAATAAATTTTTTTTTTATTTTAGTTAAAAACATACATCACTTTGCAGGAAACTCCAAAAATGAAGAGAGAAAGTAGTAGTGGTAGTAGTGAACGGCGTCCAGCTAAAAAACAAAGAACAGATTCAAATACAAGCAGCAACAATAGACTTGAAAGTTTGAGTCCAGCTTTGAATCACTCTACGCCACTAAGAAAAAGTGGTTCATTGTTAGATCGACCTGCAAACATTATTAGACCGGTGAGTTTTATTTGCATTTGAACAAATTGATCAAAGATTTTAAAATGATGACATTATACAAAAATAAATAATAGTAAAATCAAAATAGTTTCTAATATACAAATAATTAGTTTTTTTTTTATAATTATTGATATGCAAGCCATTACACTATAGTCATGACAAAATATAAGCAAAAAATGAATTCTATTGTGGACAGAAGTATAAATATCTAAATTTTATAATCTTAAAGAAATTGAAATAATAGCATTTGTATTCTTATAGGTGACACCACCATTGGATGTAGAAACACTGTCCCAGACTCTAAAAGACAAAAACATTCATGCCTCCAGTTTGAAATTTGGCTTCCTTGGACTTGGTATAATGGGCAGTGGAATTGTAAAGAACCTTCTGAATAGTGGACATAAAGTGATCGTTTGGAATAGATCGCAGGAAAAGGTACGTTCATTAATTTATTTACTAAAAGAATTACTTTTTTAAACGATTTTAAATTTACATCTCTCTATGTATATATCCAAAGTTGATTATTATAAGATTCAGTACTTTATCATTTTGAACATCATGTCATCAAAAGTAAATTAATACATTAATTTTAATTAGTTGTTTGGAAAATCCTTGCCTTACAAAATTGAATAATACAATTTCCAAAATCGTATTTACATTGAAAATCCTCCTTATTAAACAATGAGTACTGAGAATCATTACTTATTTCAAATAATATTTTTTTCGATTAATCTTTAATTCATTGATATGGCACGAGGTAGTGCTCCACAAACAAATATTGTTTATAAATTATTTTATAATAATATAAGGAAAGTAAGAAGTAAAAGTCAACATGACATAGTCATTCTTCTGCTGCAATAAAAAATTATCTTAAACATTGCAATTTTATGAATGTAAGATATCAAACATTTCTACATATTTTAATGGGTCACTTGATGTTATAGGACTAGTATTATTTTAAAATCATTTACCTTATGCTAGACAATTTATACTCCATTCTAAATTGCATAATATAAAATCATTCAATAGACTTATAAAAGTATTATTACGTTTAATTAAAGGCTGACCCTGCAGAATGATGTTTTAATTAAATAAATCATATCATAGGAATCTGCAGTAATTCTCAATTTTTCTATTAAAAAAAAATCGTGTCGTGCACAATCCAAACTTTCGTTCATGACGTACATGAATAAGACAATACAAATTTAAGAACGTATTGTACCTATAAACGGCAATATAATATACTGAAAAACCCAAAACTGCGTAAAAGTAAATATATGTGTATGTATGTGTACATATAATTCGTTATATCATTAATGGCATTAAAGGATTCGGTAATTAAGGTATGATGAATAAAAGTTTCTTTAAGAACGCTTCAATTTTATTTACTGAGCGATACAGTAAAGATTTTGCTTACAAAGCGCATAGTATTTCCTATGCATTTTTGCTATATGAAAAGACAGAAAAACTGCCCGATTACATTACAGCGCGTGTAGAGCACGCATACTTTTGCCCCATCGCATTACTCGCGCTTGTTTTCATAGTGTGCATCGATTTTTTTTTGTTCATTTTTCGTAAAAGAAAAGATACCAAAGTCAACTGTTTAATATAAAACACTGTTTCGATAGGAATCACTCATCTATTTAAAAATCATCATTTGTTTAATATGTATTTTTTTTATCACTTTTTTTATTATTCACAATAATGTTGGATAAATTAATAAAAATTAATTAGGAGCTCTTCATTTGTAGAAAAAGTTAGTCTTTTATCAAGTATCAATTAATTGTTACATTGTGTACTTCGGTATTGATTCTTTTCAGAAGAAAAAACTTTATATAAAAAGAAACTTACTAAGTATTTTGAGTTGATATGCGGAGCAGATAGTAGATAACGTCTACAGCAACATTTTGAATTTCATTCGTTATAATGCACGTGTCGATGTCCCGTAATTGATGTTTAATGCATTGATACAGTTACACTTTTTATTAAACACAGTTATAATAATTTATGGATCTTTTATCATTTTCATTAATAACGATTGAACATCTTTTGCTATTCTAGTTTTGACAAATACATTGTTTATAAGTTTTATAAATAATACTTTTTTCAAACAATTGCAAAATGTTTTCTCTGCAAAAATGTCATATAAGAGGATAGAAAATAACTCATGACTGCATTTGAAAATTTTAATGCTCTTTTTGTTTATTATACATTATTACAAGTTTTATACTTTTATTTGAGCATCAAGCTATTAAAATTGATTTTTATAAAGATATTACTAAAATAATTAGCAAACGTAAATTATCTCATACGATCGATTGCGCTATTTTAAACGTTTATTAGTTCCCTATTTTATGTTTTACACTGAACAAAAATATTTATTTATGATAAAATGTGTCAATAATATAGTTATAAACTTCTCTTAGGATTGCGATTTATAAATTATTAGGTCGTACAATCCTTAATATATTCTTTTTTGCATAAGTTTAATTAATAACATGGATATCATAATAATAAGGTGATTCTATCGTAATTATAACTGATTAAATCAAAACATCATTTCTAATGTATAAAAAAGAAATAGAGCATAAAATTTTTCTTTAAATAGAAGAAAAATTGGTATCATCTTAATTTAGTGATTTAATTACTTGTATAAAGCAAGTTACCTTTATTATCCTAATTATTTGTTTTCAAAACATTAAAATTTAGCTTTAATTTTGACTAAAAATGTTATTAGTTAAAATTTAACAATCAACCCTTTTAGTCTGAATTTTTGTCAAAAATAGGTAGGCTGTAAGGTATCCATGAGTATTCTTATAAAATATTAAATATTCTTATATACTTTCAGTGCTAACATTTTTGTATTAATTAATAACAAAGGAAATTGTAATTTTAAACATGGTTGCATTCTAGATGTTACTGAGATTTAATGTGGTTTATTATGTCTTCAATTTTTTTAATGGAGTAATCATTAAATTATATCACAATTAAAAATTGATCTAAAACGGCTAAATTGACAATAAAGTACCATAATTTCTTCTGTATTTTTTACATTGTAATCTCATGGAAAATCGTGTTTCATTGTCTTTCATTTAATATTTAAATTCAATTATATTCACAGGAACCAATATTCGTAATCCCCTGTAGGTAGTAGACCATGTAGTCCAACAATAATAGTCCAACAGTAATAGGTTACATACACTAGTACCATTTTTTATCATATATTTATTTTACAAAATTCTCTATTCACTTTAAAAATTCGAATTAAGAAAAAAAATATGCGACTAATGAGTAAAAATTAACAAAACAATTTTGTACAATCTGTTCATGTATTTTTTCTGTATATAGAATAATTAATAATGACCAGTATTTAAGTTAAAATTAGGTAGTTTTAAAATCAAATGTACAGAATAAGTTTATCAGATAAAATTAAATAATCGGTCGAGAATAGGGACAATTTTAATTAAAGTAATTATACGTTTTAATAAAACGTTATTTCTACACTTAACGTATATTTTTATACTAAATTCCATATTTTTATATAATTTCAAAATATTTTCTTTATTTTACACTTTTCATGTGTCAATTTCTATTATAAAAGCAATTTAAAAATTAACTATTATATGTGCATAATAATTAGAACGAAATTAAAAACTTGAAAAAAAATAAGTATTTGAATTAATATAATAAATCAAATAAAAATTTGCATATTTAAACAATATGATTATTTAAACATTAACAACAAATTTAGCTATATTTAATAAAAAAATGATTAAGACGTTTAACTCGAGTTATGCAATATTAATAACTCAATATAATGCTGCCAATATTTTACATTACCATGAATATCAATGAAATTAATGAATCAATTATATAAGCCTATCACAGATAAGTAAAAAGTATAATCCGTAGCATTTCAAAAATTGTGACTATGACATTGTAAATTTCTTCATAGCATTCGACTACAGGTTTCCCTTTAATGTGAAAATGTCACTCCTTATATTTGCGAAAGAATCTCTTTCTCATTAAACTCATGCCACTCGACGACGTCATTTATCTGGAACATTTTTGTACTAGAGAGTCGCATGGTAACGATGCTCAGCGTAATATTACATCCCGAACATTTTAAATGTCAGTTGTGTCGTCCAAAGCGTGATCCAAAAATATTTCCGCGTCAAGGCTTTCGCAAACTGTTTTTCTCTTATTTTGCGTCTGCCTGCGCTTCAAAAACCGGATCGTTACACGTGTCCCTTTTTGTAATCGTAAAGTATTTTTTAACAATAATCTATTTTTGTTTTACAACAAACAGATGGTGTTTTTAGGAGAGACACTTCAGAAATTACACAATAATTACAATTTTTGTGTCATGTATATTTGTTTTTTAGTAATAGCTTTTGCTTATAGATTTTCATTGAACCACAAAAACCTCATAAGTTTACAATAACTGTATGAAAAATCCGATGAAAATCACGAGCATAAATTGCAGCTGGACAGATATATCCTTACAGGATTTTTTGAAATCGATTTTTGCTTGTGCCACTTCTACGCTTAAGGGTTATCTAATCGAAAGTTCGAACTTGCGTAATTTTGTCGCTTAAAGCAAATACAGATTTTTTTTTACAATTTTATCGAATCACTCGACAAATAATTGGTTTGTTCGATGTTAATGGTTTCATCATATCTGTGTAGCTTACAAATTACTCGAAGACTTATATGTACTTAAGGTTATATTTGCATTGCATATTGTGTTATATTATTGTGCGAATTATATTGCTTTTTTAATAATTATTAATTTAAACGAAATCATTGTCAGATTAGTTACTATAAAGAAATTTACAAAGATAAAAAAAGTTCAGTTTTCACAACTAAAGTAAAATTAAGAGAAAGCGTTCGTTTAATAAGTTCTTTAACTTTCCAATTAATTTTGCTAGTGCTAAAGATTTATTTTTATTCAGTGTAATAAGGCGGTGTAAAAGGCAACTTATTCGAAATGCTGAATTACCTGGATACCTTATTGATATTTCTTAAAATTCAGTGGAAGGCATAAAATTGTCATATCTTCTAAAAAAAACTAGGTCAATTCTCGTCTAATCCGTAAGAGTAGATGGGCACCGATTTATTTTTAAATTTGCAATCGTAATTTCAACTCTTGTATATATTTTTAGATATTGATGGTATTCACATATGACACTTTTCATCATCGTAGTTTATTCGTTTCATCCTGCACTTTTGTTCTCTCGTTGAAATGTTCTCTTTTTCATTCTCACACATTCCCTCTCTCTTGCTCTCTCCTTTCTCTTCTCCCCTCATATTATTCTGTAAACACTTTTCGAAGTTCACTTTTTGCACCACATAAAACATAAACTAATGCGGAAACAAGATTGCCGAATTTCTTCAAGTCTTGTGTATGTTGAGAAGAAAATGAAAAGTGTTACACGTCTAAATCAACCTAAGTGAAAAGCAATGAAATTTCAAAATCAACATGTATTGTGGGTCTTAAAGTTAAGAAAAAAATGGTTCGTGTAAAGTTAAGAAAAATTTCTTATTTATTTCATGAAAGTATAATAATAACATCACTTGCCGCAAAGTAAGACTAAAAAGAAAAACATTTTTTTGTCGTACAATGAACTCCTTATCAATTGAAATTTTTTCAACTGCTTCCTGCCTCCTACTGTATTATCTTCAGTGTTTTCATTAAAAAAGTGTTTCATAATAGGAAAGGAAAGGCTTTTGCATTCTTATAATGTTTTAAGATTGAATAATTTTGCTAAGAGTAAAATGTTGGAACGTGTCGATATTATGTTTCGTGTAAGAAAATCATAAAAAGTAATCACAAATGAAACTTCGGCAGTCTCGAGAAATCGCGCATGTATATAATATGTATATCCAAGGAAGGAACTATTTTCTACTTATTACATGTTAAAACGACGTATAAAAATATATATGTAATACGAGGGAAGCATATAAGTACGAGTCTTGCGTCAGGTGATCGACTTTTTTTTTTGTTTATATTATCATGTTTTTTTATTTTATAATTTATACTTTTATCTTGTATGCTTTTTTTCGATGTGCTACATATTTTATTCCTTATTATTTCTTGTATGTATACCTTTGAGTTTATTTCCAACATTTTTCCTCAACCCTTTGTATGCCCAGTTTCTCTTGGTTATTTCGTTACTAAATTTTGCAATACTAACTCACTCTGCATCGCAGAATTTTGCTAGATGATCCGCATTGTTCTTTTTTATTGTTTTGCACTACACACCAAATTAATTGTTTCTGGTAGTATAATAAACCAGAAGCTTGTTTTTTTTTTTTGTTTATAGTAGTTTTAAATTATCGACTAAAAATCTGTTTCCCGTACCCAAAATTATTTGGTATACGGAAAGTTCAATTGAACTAACCTTCAAAAATCACAGCAAATTTCTTGCGATAGAATATTAAAGAGAAAAAGTTTGTGTTGACTCGAACGAAGTCAATTCGTTCGCCACTATCTCTTTATCGAATTCAAAAGTAGAGAATAATAGCTATTTACAATTTTTTGTTTTTAACTAATTCATCGCCAATCGAAATTATATATTATATATTGGCAATCGTTAGAAAAATTAATTGTGCTACTTAATTGTTAGATTACAACATTTCTTCATCAAAGTCATGCTTTTATGATGAATAAAACAATACCTTTATATTTTAATTATAGACTTTATTTTCATTCATGATTGATAATATATATATATATATATATATCAAGGAAAATAGACAAAACAATTATTCGTATGATTTTATTATCGCAAGGCATTGGCGTCCCACCAATGCCTTGCAACTTACATATGGTTAATTAGTTTTCTAAAAATTTCGCGTCGAACTTCTCAGTGAAAACATGCTACATCGAAGAATCGACCATTTTTATGCCCGCTCTGATAAGAGATCAACCAACATTTATTCATGAACATTCACGATTATTCCCCTCTATAATATTGACTTGGCAAACTGCATTATATTTGTTTTTTAGTATTATATAATCCACCAAATCGTGTGCCTCCTGGAACACGGAAACACACTTCTCTACTTCCAAATCCGATAATATGATTGAGCGTGCACGCAAATGTCCCTGTTTTGCACCCCTAATAGTAAAATTCCTTTAAAAAAAAAAACAAAAAATTCCATTCTATTTTTTTAATATTTAAATTCTATAGATTCACGCGCACGCAACAGAAAAGCAATTGCGTAATACAACAACATAAGGTACGCCTGCCGTTCGACTTATCAACGCGTCCTCGTTTCATCTCCTTGAAATGTATCTAACGAGCATTTTAATAATATGTATATATATATGTGTGTGTTTGCGTGTTTGTGTGTGTGTGCGTGTGTGTGTGTGTGCGTGTGTGTGTGTGTGTGTGTGTGTATCTGTATCCGTATCTATATTTATACTGTACACTAAAATGTTCCCTACGTAAGTTCGCGGCGGCTTTTCTTCAGTCTTCGGTAACAACACACATCTGCCGCATCTTGTTGCTATGTTCTTCATCTTCATCTTGGCTTATTTCGGATTTCTCCATTGCGCATAAGCGTCTCAACGTTATCTCATCAACGAGTGATGTATGGAGTAGTCTCTTTCTCTTGAGCACTGATCTTTCAACACCCCGACACGAGACGCAACGGATATCCTGCTTATCCATTTGTTTCAGTAGGAATTGGTTAAAATTGACACCTAATGTAGGCTTTGTTTTTAATCATTCTTTCGTCGATGATGTGTCATACTCCACGAGAAAAAAACTCAAGCAAGCAAGGATTGCAAAGATGCTGTTCAGTTCTTCATGTTGCACGATCCCCCTTTTTTCGTGGTTAAAAAAACAATCAACAACACCGAACGGAAAGAAACTCCAACACTGACTCAGAAAATGTAAAAACTTTAAAACTGCACCACTCTTTGAAACATGTTCATCGTCCTCGTCATTATCATCATCACACACAAATCTATCCGATCCCCTTCTTGCTTCTCTCTTTTTATACACTTCGTTTCAGGTACTTCATTTATTATCTTCTTCTGAGTTGTCCATCCTTTTATCTCGCACTCGCTTTTTACAGCCACATGCACTTGTACTTCTCGGTAAACGAGACCCAAAAACAAAGGAACAAAACACATCCAGAAATGCAAAAAAAAAACCCAAACTAGTTTCACAACGTCATAGGAAGTCCCGATAGCTTTCTTCTCTTTCAAAGCGTAGTTTCGCGCGGTAGCTCCGGCAGACTGGCGCTCGGTACCAGCAGTCCCAGAATCTCGGGTGTGCCGCGCGTGTCGCCGGCCAAAGTCTCAGCACTGACACCCCGGAAGACGGGACGATCGACCCCACTGGCCACCGTCGACGAGCTGCCGAATTCGTCGATCTTCTGCAGGAAAGCAGGGCCCATCTGCAGGCAACCCGGCCTCATCAGTGTGATGAGTGGACGAGGTGGTGGTGGTCTGTTGTCGATGTAATTGATCACCTGGACACCTTCGAGGTTGCTGAAAGCGCTGGTTCCGGGTCCTCTGGGACTGCAAGAGGACATCTCGGTCGGGGTGTAGTACTCGCTGTTCACGTCGTCGAGACTGGACGTGTAAGCCATCACCAGGTCGTCAATTTTGGCCTTGAAGTAGGTGTCGACATCGTTGGTGCTGGCTTCGACCAGATCCTTGGGATCGAAGACTACCGAATCCGAGCGTCCACAGGAGCCGCTGCGACAGTTGTCGAGGTAGAGGCTGGGCAGGTTCTCCAGGACCTTGTTGAGGGTTTGCTGCTGGTACTTGTAGGACTCTCTCAGCCTGAGGACCTGGTGGGCGCTGAACTTGCGGATCTTGTTGCGTTGGAAGACGTAGTTCTCGCGCACCCAGTTCAGCTGGCTTGTCGAATAGTCACGTACACGCTTCACCTACACAACAAAGACACGTGTGTTACATTTTAGGAGAATATTGGTACTCTTACTCTTTTTTTATTTTTATTGGCTTAGGCACATGAAATTTTACTGGTAAGGAGTGAATTGATTGCAAGGGACAGTAGAAGTTATGACGTTAGTTGGTAGAGTATTGCACATACAGTTATCGATTTAGATACCGTTCATATTGACACTCATACATATAATATATAGTGTCTTGATACAAAATATTAACGTTGCTCAATATTTGTGAGAATTTGACGATTCCTCAATAACTGTATTGCAAACTAAATAGTTTTCAACTATGTTAAATTTTATTTCGATAATTGATTTTTCTTTATAAGTATTTGATGCAAAAATAATCGGAAAGTTTGATTAAAGTGCACGAGACACTGATGCAACGTGAGTTTGCTGTTTTTGAGCGTGTCAAGGCTTTCTACCGCTGTAATTGTCAATAGGAACTGACTTTTTTCCTTTCATAGACTTGCCTCGGTAACAGTAAGAAAAACGAAAGTTAGATATTACGTTTAATGTGCAAAATTTATATTTTTTCAAACATAATTAGCAAAAATCTTATTTAATTTAAATTATTTTAAAAGTGGAATATCTGATATTAACTTTAAACGTTATATCTAATAAGCAGTTCATATTTTAAGGTCAATATTTATTATTCTGTACGGCATTAGCAGTTAATTTACATTAGTTAAATTTTGAGGTTAGTAATATCATTAACATCATTAAATGAAAAAAAAAAAAAAATTATCGAAGCTCACCTGATCGTAATACTGATCACGTAGGGTAGTCAGATGATTGGTTCCGTAGTCCCGTATGTCGCGTATGTGGCGCATCTGGCCCTCGTAACTGTCCCTTATCCACTCAACCTGTTGGGCGCAATTGTCCTTGATGCGGTGCACCTGCTGCGTGTAATTCTCGCGCAGTCGCTCGAGCTGCTGGCTCTTGTAGTTCTCGATGTTGTCCAACATCTGATAGATCTGCTTGGCGCGTGGCGTCACGCCCACGTGCCGACAGCAGAGGCACCACTTTTGACAGCCGCACCTAGTGTTTTTAACAGAAGAATTTTCCTTTTTTTTAAATGTGGCTGAATTGCTACTAGGAACCTGTATTAACGTATGTCGAATGAAGGTTCCGTTGGGAGTCGCATACGATGCGAGAATAAACGAAATTTATAAAAAAAAAAAATGTTCCAATCTCTTTAAATTTTTACAATGTCGTTTGTTGCCAGAAGAGTTGGCTGAAAATGGAGTTGAACAAAAATTCCAGTCTAATTGAGGCAAAACGATAGCTTAATTTCCTAAATGAACGGTTATGTAACGCTAACATGTGTGTATAAAATGCTTTTGACAAAAAGATCAATGAAATGTAGGCTTTTTACATAAAAAGGTTTGAATTTCGTTTTTTACGAAAATAAAATTGTAGTTCAAACGTTTAGAAAGACATTGTGCTTGAGAAGTAAAGGGAATGGAACATATTTTTTTATAATTTTAGTTAATAATTGAAATTAGCAAAATACTGAATAGCGACAGTGGAAACCGTTTATACTTTCTGTGTGTAATTAAAATTCGTAAAATTAGCCTGTTATTATTCAAACAACCAAGATATTACTGCAGAAATAATCATTTGCGTGAAAGTCTACAAACAGTAAAACTCAAAGTACTTCCCGGGTCAGTACACATTCTGTATCGCTTGCGAAGCAGGAAGATAATCTGACCTAATAAACGGCTAAGCAATGGAGAAGACGGCGAACAGGCAGGGAAACAGATGAAGAATGAAGTATCCACTAACCTCATGAAAAGATACCGCAGGAACTGTACGAAGAGCGTGAGCAATAGGAAACCAGCGGCACTGGCCGCTCCCACAGCGATGCTGACGAGTTTGATGGTGTGGTAGGTTATGGGATCCATGCGCAGTGTGACGAAGGTCGTGGCGTTGGAGATGGGATTGATGGCGAAGCACTTGTACAGGCCCACGTCCTCCCTCAGCAGATCTCTGATGTAGAGCGAGCCATTCTCCAGGAGCCTCACTCTGTCATCGTCGACGAAATCGTCTTGGACCACCTCGTAATCGTGGACGCGCGGATGATGCACGAAGACGTCGGGGAACGAGGGATCGGGATTCCAGTGAAAGATCCTCAGAGTTGGTGTGACCCACGTCACCGAGGGCAGCGGATTGCCCGAGAATTCGCACTCGAGCACCACTTCGCTGTGTATCACCCACTGATCCATCGGCGTCACATGGTACAGGGCCGGTGGCGTGCAGTTGAGGTACCTGAGCGCCTGGAGGGTATCGATGGTGGCGGTCTCGTGGCCGCAACGCAGTCCGCTGTCGAACGCTGCCCGGTGCACGTGCTCCTCGGCCCACCGCACGAACCAGAACATTCGACAATCGCAGGCCCAGGGATTGCCATGGAGCTCGATGTGGTTGACGCGATGCAGGTGGGCCAGACTAGGCGGCAGGAAGGTCAGATCGTTGTCCTTGAGACTGAGTCGACGCAGCGCGGGCGTGTCCTCGAGGACGTGGGCTCCGATCTCTCTGAGCGGACTATCGGCGATCTCGAAGGTCTGCAGTTCGCGCAGGTTCTTGAGATCGCCGTCCTCGAGGTGCTCGATCCTCGTGTCCGACAGATACAAGCTTCGCAGGCGCGGCGTGGGCAGCCAGAGATTCTTGGGTAGAAACGTCAGCCGCGTCCTGCTGAGACTCAGCCACCTGAGGTTGTTGAGCCCGTTGAAGGTGGTGTCGCTAATCCTTCCGTCGCGACTTAAGGGATTTCCACTTAGGTCGAGGTGCTCGAGGTTGACGAGCTCGTGGAACAGTCCGCGCGGCAGAAAGTCGATATCGTTGTCGTTGAGCTCGAGCACGCGCAACTGACCGAGGCCCGAGAAGAGCTGTGAGGGTATCCTGGTGAGGCGATTGGAGGAGAGAACGAGCTCGCGCAGGACCCGATTTGGCCTGAAGCTGTGGTCGGGCATGGAGATGAGGAGGTTGCCCGATAGGTCGAGGTGCTGCAGACCACGGGCAGACTCGAACGCCTGGTAAGGCAGGACAGCGATGCTGTTGTCAGCTAGATGCAAGGTCTGGAGGCCCTCCAGACCCTGGAAGATGCTTCTTGGCAGACTGACCAGCTTGTTGCCGGTCAGATTGAGACGCTGCAGCTTGCTCAGGCCGTAGAACGCCTCGGACGGTAGTTTCGTCAGCCGATTGTCACCTAGATTGATGCTCTCGAGGCGCTGATTGGCCCGGAAGTTGAACGGGACCAAGCGCTCGATGCCACTGCTCGTCCAGGACAGATGCTGCAGCTCGACCGCGGACTCGAGGACTGTTATCGGCAGCTCCGTCGCCTGGACGTTGTGCAGGCTGGCGTTGAGCAGAGCCGCGCCGAGGCCAAGACCCAGGAAGCTTCGTTCCTCGCAGCGCAGACGCGTGCCGGCCGCGTTGCACTCGCAGCTGTGGGGACATTCTGATGATGGACTGCCGAGGCCGGTCCCGCCGACTCCACCTGCACCGCTGCTGTCGTTGGACAATGTCGAGGCCGCGAACGTCAGCAAGAGGGCCAAGTTCAAGCGGAGGGCAGCGGGCCACCGAGCCACCCTCATTCCTAACACCTGTGTGGAAAAAAAAGCAGAGGCAGTTTCGGGTTAGAGTTTCATCGAGACTGTGGGTGTGTGGAAATTAATATAATGAATCTTTTGTTATGTGGACGTGAACGAAGCGATCGAGTATACAGGAATGAGTTGTAGATTCAGCCTCGAGAGCTCAGCTTTTGCTGATACCGCGTGAGAATGACTTTAGTGGTTTATTGTTTACAAACATGATGTTTGCAAAGTTGGTAAGGTGATGATGACGTAATACGTTTTACTGCCGGTACGTGCAGCTGCTTGTTTGCATCTGCATGTAGAAAATGTGTCATTAAGTCACGAGTTATCGGTAAAGTTGTCACAAGTTACTACAACTTATTCTCTGTACCATGGAAAAACACTTATGCTACTTAATTTATTTGTTCGTGTAACTTTTCAGTTCAGTTTCCGCTTTCGTATAGCGACGTCGAAAATGCATTCTCATAAACATTCGAGTGGTATGTCCCGCGCTATTGAAATGTAAAAATCGACCTTTCTTTATCGAACCGCTCGTGCTGTGTACGTCGTATAGCTTATATATATACATGGACAATATACAGCCTCATCTGATAGGGACTAATTGTCAAACCAGAAATGTAAATTCCTCCCCAAGCCCATGGTGATATACAAGTATACGAATATGATGCGTGTATCGAATTCTCTCGGTCCACCACCCCGACCTCTCCCCCTCCTTCTCATCATGCGCGGTACTCGCGAAATTCGTATTTTATACGACACACCGCATGGCATGCGATCGATTGTCAAACGGTTAGTGTTGGCTCCGACACGTGCGAGGTATACCCAAGGAATCTCGTTTCACAACTATACATGCATATTCGGTGTGCGACACGCTCGCGATGTATTCTCTTTGTCCCGAAAAGCCGTTGCGAATCGCGCGTTTCGCAAGATCCGTTTTTCTAGATAATATATCGCGTGTAATATAGTTGACAGGATCGCGTGCTTTTGACCTCGAGTCACCTCGATTTATGGTCTCTGGCATGGTTTCGCGCTTAAGCTATTTGCGGATAATATCGCGCTTTCGACTTTCGAGCTGCTTTCGCTGGCAGGAAGTTTATTGCATTATGTATGGCAGCATTATTATTCTTGTGATTATGACAAAAAAAAGGGGGGGAGGGGGAGAAAAGAAAATTGGAGCAAAATGTTTGAACTTTCCTGACGTATTCCGTGCACCGTTGGACTGATGAATGTGAAAACAGTCTACTCTAGTATTGGCATATTTATGAATTCTCTTTTGTTAGTCTGAAATGTAATTTTAAATGTTGAAGTGAATGCATTTGGCAATCAGCCGTGTCATGATAAAATTTACAGACTCTGATAGATACGATGCAAGTTGCGTCTATTGCTTTTTCGTGCAGCTGCGTGACTAAATTCGCATCGCGGCATTTTTCACGCACCTTTTCAAGGCACACGAGAGAGGAGGCAGACACACTACCGAGCAAAAGCCTCACGTCGCCCGAACAAAGAAAACATTCTCGAAGAGGCTCGGCATCCTTTTTTCCGTTACAGTCACTTTTCCCCCACGCGCATATATCTATATCTATATACGTGCATGCATATGTGTCGATTGAACGAAGTCGCGGCCCTCATCGAATATGTTATTTACCGAAACTAAGCACATGCGCACACAGACAGACACAAACAGTGCAACGAACTATTAAATGATTCGCGTACTCTCACTTCGCGCGTAGCTCCGAAATGCTTACCGACTCTCTCAACGCATCCGCACTCGTTCGTCTATACATGATTCAGGGAGACGCGAATCTTTCACCTAGACAAAGCGAAAATGCTACACATTAAGTCCATAACGGACTTTTCGATCGTTTATTATACTTTCGCTCGGTGGTGAGTGATTCAGCGTTCGCGCAACACCCGATAAACCGCCAAAACTGTACGCTCTCTTCCCGTGACATCACACTTTAGCATCCAGGATTGGTTTCAAACACTTGTCTGCGATGCTCGCTCTCTCTTTACCTCTCAAAAGCTTTTACATAATCGCCAATTTCGCCTGGCCAAAAGTGGAGAAAATGGAGGTTATAACTCACTCTCTCTCTCTCTCTCTCTCTCACACACACACACAGGCACACGCACACAGACACACACACACATGAGTTTTATTTGTTTCGATTCTCTACCGTAGAATCCTTGGGTGGTTGGTTGGGTGCACACGTACCTAATTCGGGGTCGAGATTACGCGAGCGTTGCCCGGTGAACATTGGCGAGGTAGCCGCCGGCACTGACAACCACTACCACGGGCGAGAAGCTTTTCACACAAGTCGACTGCTGCTGCTGCTGCTGCTGTAGCTACTACTACCGCTGATTCTGCCTCTGCTGCTACTTCTGCTACTTCTGCTTCTGCTGCTACTGCTGCTGGTGCTGGTGGTGCTGGTGGTGGTGCCTCGCGATTAATCGCCGCCGCCATTGCTAAGGCTAACGACGAGGTGCTGGAAAGGCCGCTGCAGCTGGAAGCACGCCGTACGACGGTCCCTCACCACCACGTCTTTCATATTTCTCTATATCTGTGTTTCTCTCCCTGCCTAACGCTGCTCTCTCTCTCTCTCTTCCTCTTCCTCTGCGTGTGCAGTCTGCTTCCTCCCTCTCTCTCTCTCTCTTCCTCTCTTGCTTTAAAGACCTCCTCATGTACACACTCTCATAGAAAGAGAGAGAGAGAGAGAGGAGAGAGAAAGACTCAAGTTCCCTTTTCGGCACAGAGCGAGAGAGACTGTCTGAGTGCGCAGCGAATGCGGGTCGCGAAGGAACTGCGGCCGCTCGGCTGTCTGTGTGTCTCTCCCGGGTTCGCGGGAGCGAGCGAGAGTATATGGCGAGGCGAGTGCGCGGGCGGGCGAGCGAGCGACAGAGGCCGTGGCGAAAGCTGAGAGAGGCAGCAGCGTAGCGATCAGGCGAGCAGGCGCCTGCCGACTACTCTATCCGACTGTGTGTGCCTGCCGCCGCGAGCGAAACTCGTATACTCTCTGCTGCTGCATTGCTCTGTGCTGCTGCTGTGTATAGTGTGTGTGTGTAGGCGCGCGCGCTCGTGTGCTGTGCCGTGTGGGGAGAGAGAAAGAGAGCGAGTCGTGCCACCCGGTTGGTCGACCGTTTCCCCTCTCGATGTCTACTTCGTTGCCTCTCCTCCTCTCTCTCTCTCTCTCTCTCTCTACACGCTCGCTCGCTCGCTTCGTGAATGTATATATATATATATATAAGGTTCGTGGCTTTGACTGCCTAGTGGAGGGGTACATATAAGCGTCTCGCTTGCTCTCATGGAATGAACCTGGGGATATTGTATATCTCTGTCTCTCTGGGTTATTCGTTGTGTATGTGTGTGTATGCGAGTTTCGTTGTCGTCGCTCGGTTTCACTCTGGATTTTGCGTTGCCTGCGCTCCTGCCTGTTCTCGTCGTTCTTTCTCTTGCTCGTCCTTCCTTCGTAGGACTGGAGAATTTAGAAATGAGGACTATGGTTTATACCGAGGGATTCCGTACATTAGGTATACGGAAAAATTCGATTGCGGAGGATGCAAATTGCTGAGGTTCTGTGGGATGTAAATGGTTGGCCGTTAGGCTCTCTGATACTGTGTCTGGCGTAGGTGGTGAATAAAATACAATTGTATCACAGACTGCGATGGGTGTGAATATTTTTAGATCCTTTGAGGCTGGTCGTCACAGGAGGAAGCTCTTGATTGGATTGCTACTTAACCGAACCGGATGGGCTCTTTTATTTCTTTAGCGCACATTCTATTTGAGGCTCATTATTTGCGAGTTATAAGATTTTCAAAAATTTGTCGAAATACGTTTTCGAGAGGTTGGGTATCCAACGACGCACGTAACGATGGCATTAATCATTCGAGAAAATAGGTGAAATCGTCGATTTACGTCATGATCAACTTCTTTTATGTTGAATAAATAATCCTCTTCTATGTACACGGTCATCGATAACAGCTTTAATCGCCGCCTAAGTTCATTTCCAGTTTATGGAACTAGAGCTGGACTACATTGGGGTGATCCCCGTAATGGAGTTTAGAAAGTGTTTATTCAATTTTTCCTTTGATCGAGCTATTGTGCTTCCTACTGGGTACATAAAAAAACAAAGGCGATCACAGCTCTTTTATTTCCTCATTGGTGCTAAACCAGGTTGGGTAAGAATATATGGACTGTATATATTAACCGGTAAGCCTGTTGTACGTATATGTATAATGGAAACGTAACATGTCTAGAGTCTTATAATTGCTCGTATTTAGTCAATTCATCGAAACACTGGGGATAACTTCGAAGCATTACCAGGCACTATTAGACGTGGAAAAATTCGAATTAGCCGCATGTTTAGGCTGGTAAATTTAAATTTCATAGAATTTATGGGACAAATTGAGATATAGGAGCCCAGACGAAGGAAGCTAGAATTAAATTATCTCAGATCCATTTTGGTAGTTGGATCCTATTATTTTCTAGATTTGCAAGTTGGCAATTATTTCGTGAAATTACATAACGTGTTCTTTCGTCGAAAATTATCTATACATAGTTCAAAATTAGAAAAATCTTTAAATACAAAGTTTTTTTTATATAGTTAACTACAATGGAAACTTCTCTTTATTATCGACTCTAAAGCAATGATTTTCACCTATTACTATACGTTATGATGATAAGGAAAAAAAACGATCCATTATGCATATTTTAGTGCAACCTCCGCGATTTTTCGTCAGCCACCGTAAAGACATTGCAGAACGTGAAAGGAGCCAAATGTAATCTGGCGTGACGAAATTTGCTTATTTATCCGCACGATCAATTTCCTTGTTTACCTAATTGTTTTCTTAATTGAGGCAGAGGCGCTTGTTTCGTCATTCAATCAACTTTCTTAAAATAGCCGTTTGTATTAATTTAAAAAAAAAACCATTACTCTCAAATGGCAAAAGCGCGGACACTCGACCTGACAAGAATGCATATCCGACTTTATCAAAGTAGATTATCGCTCTTCAAAAAAAAAAAGCGAAAAATCTCCCACTCACATATCGACACTGTACATATCAGAAGAACTTTTGGCGCTTCTGCCAGCGGTTCCGGCCGATATTATATAAGTACCCCATCTATCTCCGTCCGAACGCTTGGGTTTTTCACTCAGCTCCGGTGCCTCCCCTCCCCCCCTATCTCCCCTCATTTTCCGGACTCTCTGGCAGAGCGCGTCCATTCATCGATTCGCATAGCCACTCTCTACTCGCTCTTTTCGCTTTCGGAAAAGGTGGCCCTTGCACATGTAGCTCCTCTCTCTCTCTCGGCCGCGTGTGCCTTTCCATGCTACGGCAACGTCGCAGCGGCAGCGCACACACCACCCAATGAGAAAGAGAGTGTGGGACGGCGTCGATGCCAAAGCCTCTCTACTCGGCTCTGCTTCTTGCCAGTTGTGTGTATATACGTGTGTATCTGTATATCGTGGGTATATATATATATACACTATAGCGAGTGGCTGGAGTATAAGCTCTTCTGCGCGCGCGCTTGAGCAAGCGTATATATGGAGTCGATGGGTGCGCGCGCACTCCAGGGCCTCTGCAAACTCTGTGGAAGTTTCGCGAAAATTCGACAGCCGGGTCTTGTACATGTACGAAGGCGTGCATGAGGCTATGGGGCGACGCTATAAAGAGGAGTTTTTTGTTTTTTCGACTGAGTTAGACACGTTCTTTTTCTCCGGTTTATGAATCTCATTGTTAAGGTGCTTGCCATGCAAATCGCGCTTAGCTTGAATTTGGAAAAATTTAATAATCTTCGGAATACCGTGCAATGATGCATTCCGGTGAACTAGGGTCAATAAAATTAATTTAAAAAAAACTGATTTATTAAATTAATTTCTTTTACTAATTGTGATATAAAATTCAAATCGTTTAAAGCAGCAAGTGCTCCGCATGCGAAGTGCGATCCAAATAGAAGGAATGTTTGCCGAGCATTTATATTGTAAATGGACAATTATGCGGGATGTAAAAATTCAGGTTGTGCAACTCGCTGCGGTTTCGCAAAAAGAAAAAGTGTGCAAAATACATTATCGAGAGGTCTTGCGAGCTATACGACAATTCGTTTTCTCAAATCTACATGAAAAGATGATATTTTTGCACGACTTTTCTCACTGAATAAAATAATGAAATCCGTACGATTTTCCAATTGCGCAAGCTGATACACTTTTTCGTGCGCGATATACTTTCACGAAATCAATTTTAACGTTCGCTAAGCTCGTAAGTGTTTGCCGTGCACACATTAGCTACACGTTTGTCGATATAAACGTGCTTACAAAGTTTTGCGATAGTTGCACTTGCTGGCCAGCCGCCTTCGGGTACTTCTCGCCTACTTAACACACTTTTACACTTTTAGACATTTTTTATCTATCGCCCGACTTTTTGATTTTTCCAATATTCCATACAACCTTCGCTCTCTTTCAACTGTGCCATATACGCTAGAGCTATACGAAAGAAATATTCTCTATTTTTATCAGAAAAAAAAGAGGAAATTAAACCCGGTTATGCATTGAAAGAGCTTTTTCTTTTTTAAAACCCGATTTCTATTCCTTGAATCACGCAACTAAAATATAAAAAGTTGCCCCAGCAGCATCTCGTGCACGCAGGCTTTCAAGAACATGTTCAGCAGTGATATGAAATTATGAAAACTTCCTCTCCTCGCATTGCTACGCGTCAATGCACGCGCGCACACACAGACACATACACACATACTAACGGCACACACGTTATATCTCGCTTCTCTTTTGCTTTATTCATCCGCAAAGAGTAAAGTAAAGTAAGTATAGAGGCGCTCGATTCATGAAAAGTCCGAGTGTAAAAGCGGCATAAAAGGGAGCGAGAGAGAAAGACGAATGAGAAGGCGGTTTTTGGCTTGCTCCGTTCCGCCGAGAAGTTTATGCGAGTGGCTGCTGCTGCAGTGTATAACCGAGGCCTGTAGAACCACTTCTTTTTCGACGCTCCTATATTATCTCTTCTCTTCGCGACTTGTTTTTTTTTTTGTTTATTTGTTTATTGGAAGAGCGCCATATTGGCGAAATTTTAGCGCGTGCCAGAGACTGCGAAAAGTTTTGTAGGTTTAATTAGTTCTGCTATCGGTTTGTTGTTGCGTTTTGTATGCCGAATTCGAGATGTGGGATGCACGCGGCTCTGTATTCTGGGAGTTTCTACCTTTGAACTGCGTGCTGATGGACTTCTCTGTTTGCTGGTGATCTAGTGGTTTTTGTTAAACTCGCCAAAATAAACATATTGATCGCAAGAAATGTTATTTTTATTTGTTGAGAAAACTAATGTACTTTTGGTCTGTTGGGTTAAAATTAGTTCAGCTTCTACTTAAGGATACCGCAGAGAGCACGATAAAATCAATTTCTGAATTGTCCCGAATCTAAAAATAAACATGTAACATCAAACGATGAGAGATATAAATATACAAGTCATTTCCTTGAATAATTTTTAAGAATAAATATTATTTTAGAAAATAAAAAGCATGCTTAACAAAAATTGACATATGCTTGGTTAGATCGTCCATTCGGATATAAGTACGTTTAACAGCTGCTAATGAAATCAAACTCTTTTGATTTCCATTTTCATTGAAATGCTTTTTCCCATTTGCCGTTCTGATTTTATTATCCAATTGATAAAGAAGCACAACTCATCGAGTATCATCGCTTTTTTAGTGTAGAGCTTTTTTTTTATTGTTCCCGCGGTTGTAAATCGGTCGAGAGTAAAAACATCCATCGCATGCAAAATCTCGCAGAATATACATTTAAATATTTATTATTGGTAAAAAAAATTGCTTGACGTGTAAATTATTTAATTTTCACATCCTTTTTAGACTCGCGCAGTTTACAAACCTGGTCTGTTTCGCATTCTGTTAGAAAATTTAATAATCCATCGTGCAGCAGTCATCTCGTGCCGTGTAGAAACCCGTTTTTTCCCGTTTGTCTCAGCATTTCATTTCGCATTTGATTGTCCAACAATTTTTTCCTCTCAGAAAAAAGGTCTCCCTCCGGTTCAAAGCGATAAATTTTACGCTCCTCTCGCATATACAACACGACGAAAATTCCATTACAGCCTTGCAGAAATATATCGTTCGAGTACGAGTCGCGCCCTGCGCATATATATATAGTTTTCCCAGTATTTTTATCGTCAAACATAACCTCCAAAAGCAAAAAAAAAACACAAGCGGCTCTAGCAAACACACATTCACTCTATCTCTCTCTCGCAGTTCAAATGAAAACTAGAACAATGTGCACAGCCCCAAGAGGCATTTTTCCAAATGAGTCACGGACACACGCGGGCGAAATTTAATATAAAGTAATAAAACCGTATATGCCCGCCGTGGGATGAAACAGACATCCGTGCCTTTGGGGGGTATATAAAGACGCGCGCAGTTCTCTTTAGAAACCTGCAGGGCAAAAGCGAGGCTCTTACGCATTCGGACCGCAGAGATGATTAATCGTTAATTAAGGAAGGACTCGAGGTGCCGTCGGGGAATTCGTCGCGACACGAGAGGGGCAAGACGACGATGACGACGAGTGGGTCGAACTGAAAGGCTGCGCGCCGAGGAGAGTCGAGAGAGTTTTGCTTTTGAGAGAACACTTTTGAGCTTCTGCCGCTTGCTTGCTGTGTTTCCCCTGCCGCTGACGGATTGGCACATTTACTTTGTAATTTAATTGTTCTAGTTTTGCTTAAGTTTTCCGAGAATTGGTAGCTGCGCACACTACTAATTTGTTTCATTCCGAAATATTGAGAGTGCGTCATTTCATATTTTTCGCGACAGTGCAGTGAAGTTTGAATAAACCGATTGAATGTTTTTAATTTATTTTTGATTCATCGTTGTTTTTAATTGTTTTCGTGACTGACATTTATTATTCAAATGGAAAATTCAACTCGGTCGGATAAATAAAATATAAAAGGAATTTGTGCTTTTATTATCCAAAATAATTATTAACTTTTTACATTATAAATAAATATATCGGCGTGATAATATATCTTCACTCTAACCTTTAATTTTACTTATTTCAATTTTAAATGACGTCACTCGATCGAGCTTTATATATATAAAAAAAGGATGAAGAATTAATTTTTAATCTACGCTATAAATACCTGATATTTATTTTCGCGTTGAAGTTGCGCTTTATTTATTCATTCCACAAGTTAAAAAGAAACGCGTGCATAAATGCTTCAACGAATTATTTTTATTATCGTAACGGCAATTTCACGTGATAAATGTGGGTATAAGCATCAGAATAAAACAACTGCAAATCGGTATATAAATAACTGTATATCATGATAAATAAAATAATAAAAGGAGCGGATAAAGAAATTGTTCTGCACATCAAACAATGTTGATCTAGAGTGACGAAAATATTCCGCACTTATACTAACCCAGTAGATGTTTTCCCAGTAATGTGCGAATATTTGTACGAGAGAGTCTTTGACGGCAGGAGAGCGGAGGGAGGAGAGGAATTGTATTTGCCATTGTCAAAGAGAAACGAGTGCCCTGGCGCTTTTGTCTTTGAGCGTTTCAGTGTCGAGAGAATAGCTTTAATTGGCCCGTTCTCAATTTCTTTTCTTTTCCTCGTCTTGATTCGCAATTCAGTCGGTTACTCTATATTTCGCATTTCTTTTGCAGGTTGAATCGATCGATTTGTAGCGCTCGATGCGGGCTTATTGATATAGATTCTATATAAAATACTCGGGAGAATCTTGATGATCAAAAATTCCAGCGCATTCGCGTTTGATTTACATTCGTTTTTATGCGCCGAGTTGACTGGTTTATGCTTTCTGTGATACTTGTAAATTAAATTTCAAATAAGAATCCAACATTTATACATTAATGAGTACCAATACGTGCTTCAAGGCCGAATCGTTGAAAGTCCGACCTTTGTTTGATTTATCCTCTTTTGGGAACGTCGATCCCGTAAATACTGCAATTTCAATGAGATAAAAAAACGGAAAATTTTGCAGATTAAGACTGGGTACATTATATAGGCTGAAATCTCCAGTCACAAAGAGGCAATATTTCTTAATCGGAACGGACCATAAAAGCCGAGCTATATACATATTGGAAGGGTACACATACGGCGGCAGCTCCTCCTATAACTGACCTAATGAAATTTCCGATAATCGAACGGAATCCAATTTCCACGTGTCTTTATTTACACCTTTGCAAGCACTTACCCGCGTTCAGCTTGCAAACACACGCAGACACACATACATATAGGAGGCATATTCAACCCTCGGCTGCGAAATCGAATAAAGTGACGACCTTTGCAAGCGCGAGCTTTTCCAACAGCCTTCCACGGGCGCGCGCGTCTACGATCTCTGACCATTAAAGAAACGACCTTTTTCCTTAACGCAGTTTATGTTTCACACATTTATCTGGAAACATGATCGGCGTTGCAGCGGCTGACTTCGATACCGTTATAAAGTGACACGCGATTTCTTTTTAGAGGTTGCGTCTCGTATATACATGGTTTTAAGGTCTTGTCTGCGTCTAGGATTACAGCTGCGTATAGTTTTTCTTTTTTTTTTTTAATGGGAATGATGGAAAGTGCGAATTAAGATAACGAGATTTCACTATTGTTTGCGCTTTCTCTTGATACGTGCGCGTGCCTTTTGATGAATGTTCCGAATTGTCGAATGTTACGGAAAGCGTATTGGAAGGAGGCTATCGAACCTTGAGGCAAACAATGATATGATGAAAGGGGGTTAAGAAAGATGAAGATAACAAAGGGACTGGGAAAATTGCTGGGAAAGCCAAGGAGCTTAACAGATGGAAAAACATGAAAGCAGAACAAAAGGTAGTCATACTCGCCTACAGCGATAGAAAGAGAAGACTAAGAAGAGTTGGGACGAGGGTAGGGATAGAATGTGTCACTAGAGGAAGCTGCAAATATCGGAGTAGTAAATAATAGAGGAATGACAAACGGACTAGAAAAACATGGCGATCGAAAGGCTGCGGTGGTGAAACATGGCTGAAAGGCGCCGAGAAATATTATACAAAGAAGAGAAATATTGTATGTATAAGAGAAATATTAGCGAAGCATTGAAGTTGCAAATTGAATTGAAAGAAAAAGTATCTTTAGACAGGCTTGAACATCTGACTGCGTATTTTAGCCGTTAGTAAATACTATGAAAGTTTATAACAATAACTACAAAGTTTGTAACAATAAATAAGGGAGTTCACGTGCAAAAAGCAAATCAGGCTCTGAAGGTATCTTTGGAAAATGTACGAAGAGCAGAAGCTTATAAATGTTAGTAGCTGAACAGTAATCAGGATAATTTGGATATTTATTATAAACTATTATCTGAAATATCATACAGATTCCAGATATTATCGAAAGTAAGTAACGAGAATTTAGTTGCATGTAGCAAATGGAATGAAATTAATCAGAGGAAGGAAAGTTGGCATCTCTTCTTCTCCTGGGATGAGAAAACGTAATATACTGATGGTGCGGTTTTTTAATTTATGTTACCTGCGGGAAGCTGAGAAAGAAGGAAAGGACTACTAGAAAATGAATTAGAAAAGGAGTAAAAGCGAGAAAGTCGAAGATATATCAGTTAGGTATATAAGGAAGAAAATATTAAAAAATCAAAGCGAGGTTTAGTTATATTTAGTGATATTTATGTAAAATTTAAATCTGGAAGATTCGTGTTATTGAAATGGCAAATAGCTTTACGGGGAAATGTAAATACCTCATCATGCATATGCAAGAAAAAAAAATGCGTGGAAAATGTACAGTAAATTCCCCCCTGAATTAAACATTCGACTACCCATTACTATTCAACTATACATGAATAATAACCATACCAATCATACGGGACATTTAACTTGGTTGTAATGAGCAGTACCTTTCTCGGCTTGCCAATCACACCCGCATCTTTTATGTCACGCGCTCTTGAATCGTTTTTATGGATATGCCTCGTCCTTGAACAGCAGTGTAGCAAGAAAATTGTAAGAAATAATGCTTTAGAAAGTCACAACTTCTCTTTTTTATCTATTGTATATGCAAAACGCAACGTATTGTACCGTCGATTTACATCGATTCGCTGTTTTTAAGCACGACAAAATGGTCGGAAAAGTGTTTATATTTTATAGCCTTTTGTCGAGTGCAAGGACAGCAATTTTGTTTTGGCTTTGATGAATCTCGCATTGGGGTAGGCCAGTGGGTTGTCAAGTACTTTGGCACTTGACTCTTCCGTAACTGAATTTTAGTGTTTTTGTTTTGCTCATTGGTATCCCCTTTTTTCATCAAAGAGGTTTATAAATGTATTGTTTCCGCTGGGATAGTTTCCGTTTAAATTTTGAAGTATATATTGATACGTTTGATTCGTTATACAATTGATTGGACAGCTGAATAATTGATGATAATTATGTAGCTGATTTGCTCTACTGCACAATATTGACTATAAATTATGCGTTATATTGTTCGGCAGAATACAAATTTCTGAAATGAGCAATATACCCAATTAATTATTATTGACGGTATTTATTTTGTTAATTAAAGCGTTCATTTACAATATGTCCATTCCATGTTTGAGTATGCAAAAATTATTATTCAAGCGGAAACCGTAGATGATTTTTCTGGATTGATAAAGTATTCCTTCGATACGACACATCTCACTCTCAAAACGTCAACAACAGGCTTTCTACAACATTTTTCACCCACGAATCAATGATTCGCGGGAAACCTCGGGATGCTACACTATTTAGAAAATAGAGCAAAATAACAGGATGACTCAGTCAAAATTTACAATAATCCCAAGGGCCTATTTAATGAATAAAAGGCATCATATCGATTGACTCCAGGTCAATTACGCTAAACTCTACGTCTGAAAGTCATCGTCGGATAATTACGGGGTTCGAGCTTTTTCGTTACGAGGAATTTTTATGACAATGCCGAAGCGAAAAGACGTACATGGATAGGGAAAGAACATTTCTCCGCATAAGATGTTCGACGCGAGAGAAGGGATGGATTGTTCTTTTACTCCCTCTTACGTCCTTCCGGCGATCTAGTCCTTGGCTCGACTTGGCAAACGCTTTAACTTGATAGAACTAAAAAGATGAGTGGGGGTTAAAGTTGTAGGTTAGGTTAGCTATAGTGACTTTTCTTGCTCTTTTATCTCTCTGTATGATAATTTTTTGTTACTATTTTTGATTTAAGACAAGGTTGAACTTGACCTTTTAATGAACTGATAGTCTGATTTTATACTTTAATATTATTTTAATTTTTTACAGAAGACTTGAACTGGTTTCTTTAAAATAAAAAAAAAATTAAATAAACTAAAAATTATCTATAAAATAATCCGATTAGCAACTAACCCACTTCTCTTGCATTCCGTTTTAGAACCAAATCGATGCTTTACCAAATACAATAAACACCCCAAAATACAAAATCCACGTTCCGACGATTGCAACTGCCGATTTTGCCACTATCAATACAGAGAACTAAAAAAAGCCATTCGTACAGAAAAGATACCGCGAGAAAAGCTCGCATACCTGCTATACGTTTTCGCAGTGTTATATATATAATATATCTCACTCTCTCTCTCCCTCTCGCTCGCAGACGAGAATGTGTGTGTAGTGTGTGACGTGTGTGTAATGTGTGACGTGTGAGCACGTGCTCGCGAGCCAACTCTAACAAATTACCGCGTGCTCTAGCCGTCGTGTCGTGTTTTATCCACACCCTGCTTTCTCTCTCTCTCTGTCTCTCTCTCTCTCGGGATGAAGGGAAATAGAGACAGAGAGAGATTCTTGCGGTCAGGGGCAAACGGACGATTTCTTTAGCTCGAGCACAGACGCGCGCGCACGAGGATTGTATCAATTTTTTGGTATTAAGGTGCCGTTCTCTGCCCCTTTGCCCTTACGGCGTATACGTGATAGTGAAGGACCTCCTTTTTCGCGAATTCTCGGTCTATATATATATATCCTTTTGATTTATCACTTACTTTTTTTTTCGACCGATTGTATTTGGCATGAATTTACTTTTTGCCTATAAACGAATGGCCAATTATTTGAGAATCCGAGACGAGCTTTCGAGAGATGAAGATGTATCGTTCATTGAAATTAAAAGATTTAAAAGTGTCTGGAGACGCTTTTTACAAAATATTTAGTACGGAAATCAATTTATTTTTAAACTAAGCTTTATTTAATCAACTTGGATTTTAAGAAATCTCTAACGATATAAATATGTAACAATAATAAAAGATAAACCTTTAGACTGACGGAGAATCAATATATTCACGTACCCCATGATCGACACTGTGTGTATGATCAATCATTGATATAAGGTACCTTAAATACCAGTTTTCTGAGGGCGATATGCTCTTCCAAATCCCGGCAGTCTAAAGGTTAAAGATAAAAATTTTTCTATTACATATGTAATTGTGTTTTTTCTTTCTGTTACAGGTGAGTTGTGCAAATTACTAGTTTATCTAATTCACATCGTCACGTAAGTCAATTAATTTCGATTATTAGTAATTTTCTGAAATCAGTACAATTAAGTTATGTTAGGTGCGAGAATCAATCAAAATTAAATTAATTGACTTCACGCTGCAATCGTAGATGATAGACTATCATTTTATTATTACAGTCTGACGTCACTCTTCTACACTCGACACATTTCATATCATTTAGCCATTTTCCTATTATGCATATACCTATTATGCATAGATGGATTGCTTGATGATAATTTAATTAAACTTCGATACACTTTGCTAAGTAAAAAATTATTTCAAACTTTCAAAAGGAAATATGAAAAAAAAAACGAATGAACCGCATGGCAAACTTATTTGCTATTATTACTCGGTAGCCTGCGGAGAGGAGCAATCTTACCTTCTCCTTGTCCTTTTTTATTAAAGTAGCCAATTTTAATTCGCAACAGTCACTTCATGGCTCGTTTTTTTTTTCCATTTAAACGATGGAAGTTTTAACATTTCTTCCCGATACAATTGCGAGTAAAAAGTCGATTGCCCAGCAGATGCTCGAACTCGGGGAGATTGCAATATCCGCAGATACTTGGAATATTCTTGAGAACTTCCGAGCCACGAAATCAGATATTTAAATTTCTGGAATATCTTGAAGCTCGAGGTTACTTGTTCAATTTAAAAGAATTGCATACAACTAAAAAAAATCGTATTTTAGCGTTCGAATTTCGAGCGAAATTAGCTTTCCTTTGAAGTAGTTGCGTTCTTATAGCGAAATGCTAAGCCAATTAATACCTGAGAATACTCAGTCTTTGAAAGGATTGTACCTATAAATATATTCGGAAGAAAAAAATTCTTGATTAATCATTAAATTCTCAAAGTTATAATGCATATTTTAAAATTTGAAATTATGAATAATTTTATGCTAAGAAAATAAATCCATATTGTAGTCTCGCTTTCATATCCGATTTTACTGAAATTTGTCGTTTAAACTGTACCCAAACGGACCGTATCAGTATTCGAAATATATCTTTGGGCTTTCAAATTTATTTAATTTGTATACTTCAAAGTCCAACGTGCTTTATGCAATAAAATTTATTTAATAAAATATATTTACTTGATTTGCCAGTAATTACGAAGCATAATAGTAATTAATTCGATTTTATTTACTGAATAAGCCCCAACAAAAATATCGCAATAATATTTCATAAAATTTTTCGACATCCTTCACCTACATTCTTCGCTCCGCAAACTCTCCGCACAACCTTTTAAAATCGTGACAGAACTCGTAAAATCCACGATAAACTCAATTCTTTCTCGCGTCCCAGCGCAGTTTATCTCGTGTGCACACGAGCATCGGCGAAAGGTGCACGAAAAATCTGATAAAGTAAGAACAATTTTGCAGGAGCTTTTGCCCTGGACGCGGAAATCCAAATCCGATCGTTCTCGTCTATAGCATATACGCTCGAGGAGCTTTTCCAAGCCTCTGTTATATAGAAAGCTTTCATCGTGGACGAGTCTCACTGCTGCTGCCGCTGTCGCCGCGACGGTTTATAAATAACACGTCGATTTTCGCGTCGCCGCGTAAAACGACGACATATGGCCGCACCGCCCCGAGAGATATATAGCATCGATGCACTTTGAATCTTATTTGATGACCTCGCTGATCGCGCCACATGACTGTGTATACTTATAACTTTCGCTCGGGGGATAGCGTGTAGAGAGATTCTTGTTTTAATGATGCTTCTTTGAATGTCTATAGTTTTGTGTTTACGTCTTTTTTTTGTGAGAAGATTTGCTTTGTTCATTTGGTTAGCAAGCGAATTTTCAATTTAAAATAATTTGAAAACCATTTCTTTCACGTTCGTTATTTCACAGATATAAGCAAAATATTATTTTAATATGTTATAGAAATAATATTCGCAGTTTTCACCAACTAATTTGTCAAGACAATTTTATTTTGTAAATTTTCGAATTGTCAAAAATAATTGGACGACATTTGAAAATGATTTTCTTTGCGCCTTATTATATAACAAGCAATAACATTCTATTTTAATTTTAGAAACTATATTAAATAATGGCTATGATTTTTTCTGCATTAAATAATTATTCAAAGCAAAAAATAGAAGCATTTCAACTCGAAATAGATCGTTTCACCATTTTCCCTAATAAGCATTCTATAAATAAAACTCGTATATTATTTCAATAGCATAATTTTGGATCCCACGTGAGTATCATTCAACGTGACCATTAAAATTACAATTTCGACCAAAATAGTCACGTATCGTGCCGATCTTTTCATCCTCCTTCACGCGTATTCGCAAATAAATAGTCCAATTGTGCCAGAATCGATGGCTATCGAGACAATTTGGCCGCGCGAATCGCTTGGCCGGAAGACTGACTAATCGCGATGTACATTTTCGCGACTTCATCCATCACTTTGGTCTGCACAGATTAGTCCGTAACTCACGCGGTTATAGCTAGTTTTAGAAATAATCTTGGTCTCGCGATTCGCTTATTTGTTTGTAATGCGCGTTTATTGCTCGTATACGGCGGCCGTTTGTTTGTTTACGATTGACGAGAGCAGCGTGAGTCTGGAAAAAATTTCGACACTCGATAATCGAACAAAATTTTCTTAAACTCCGCGCTGGACAAATATTTAGGCGGCGAATTTACGATCTTGTAATGATTGTTATAGCTTCGATCGAGGTTACATTCAAAATATAGGCACTTTGTTTTTGTACAATTGAATTCGGATGTTTAATTGTTGATTGTTGAATTGAGTTTAGTAGGCATACTTTTATAAGTTTATTTTATTTGATTGAAATCTTCATTATTGGTATGTGACTTATTCCTTGTTTTAATTCTATTTAAGGTACTTGAAGGCAATCGGAAAAATGAAAAACTTTGCGAAAAAATTCACGGTAGCATTGGGAGGAAAATTCAGTAAAGCGATAAGTTTAGGATTAAATTCTTAGTATGAGTAGGCGTCCACGTATTTCGCTCGCTCAAAAACACGTGTACAACTAATTTTCGCACCGAGCAAAACATGTTTTTCCGAGTCGCAAAAACGCCGTGTTATGCCACTCTGCATAACGCGCCATTAATATATCACGTACAATTTCACAGACGATTAGCAAAAAAACTCCTCGCAAACATCTTCCTCGCGAAACAACAGTACCTATGTATCGCGATCGCGAGACAATTTAACCGCGCCTATAAGGATCGCTGATAAAAATGAAGACACACCGAACGAAGCAAATTAATGGCCGCGTGTTTTCTCAATTATCGTCGGAACAAAGTACGAGCGGATAAGCACCGAAACTTTTACAATTTCTCATTTGCGCGCAAGATAAGGCGGTTGATATTACAAGAAGCCGATAAGAAGTCGATTGATCGCCATACTTAAGCTCGTTGAATGATGTTACGTAAAAGTTCGCTTGATTTTCAAAACTTTTCAATTTGCGCAGCCGCCGAGCGAGGGAACATTAGATTAATGACGTATTTTTTGCGATCTTTGAATCGTTTTAGAAATAGAATTGTCAGTATCTGGCGTTGAGCACAGATTTATGCGACTTTAAAATATGTATTTCTGGAAAATGTTGACAATATAATATTAATATAATATTTCGAAAACAACATGTTTCGAATACCGCATTGATTGCTCAGCTTTTTTTTTTGAATTTCTTGAAAGTTCGTACGAAAGTTCTGACGCAACAGACGCTTTTAGACTCTCAAATATATCCATTGATGAAAAGAACTTTAAACAACTACAGCTAGACAATGATAAATGAAGGTAAACTGATATTTTGTTACTAGTTAAGAAAAACATAAAATTTAATCGTCCTCGTGAGACTAATTATAATAATGAAAAAATAATGGCGTTACTAATTTCTGTAAAACACGAGTAATATGTGTTTTCGAGATAATTAATTTTTGTTTACTCATTTTTTTTAATCTAATTTTTAAATGCAAAAAATATCGCAAGGATAAAAAAAATATCTCTTTAGTTTCATTAGTATTTACTATCCATACACATTTTTTTCAAAGTAATTTCATCGAACGAATGCGTATAGATATACAAATTACACGAACTGCGACATGTAATACCCAATTGGCTGCAACGAGCATCTCGATGACTGAATAAGAATTATCGGAACTTTTGAAATTGTTATGAATCGCGAAAAACTTGCTCTCGCACACAGAAAAGAAATAGGTACATCCTCCAGACATCAAGTGAACTCGTCCCTTCATTCTTATTTTCTCTTTATCTCCGCATGCGCTCTCACATACATACACCCACAGCATGCGCGCGAAGTAAAGGCTTGATTGGAAATAAAATGGGGATAAAAGAGTATATCGATTTATGCACTCGCTCCGTGGGCTTGGCACTAAAAATGTATATAACCGAGAGTGAGAAAGAGAGAGGAAGAGAGAAAAAATGGGTGCAGAGGTGTATACGCAGTCACGATAGTTTCCCATACAGCGGCACTTTCGTATATCACATTATTGCCTATTTATAATTAAGTTAAAAGCGGTACGTCCCATAGTGTGCGTGTATGTATATAAACACAGAATGACTCGTCGATACGTGCATGTGTCTGACGCGAAAATCGAAGTTGATAATTAGATTTTCATTTTAACACGACACGGGAATGATTAAAGTGGCATTAATGATAATCGTCTATTATACATTCTAGCGTCGAAATAATGTTTATGAGGCGTATCGTACCCTAATTATCATCGTGTGACACTTGTGTGTAATGGTATACACTCGTTATAAATAGCTGAAGAAGTTCGGCAAAAAGGTTATGGCTGATGTACGAATGATCGTGTTCTTTTTTACTCGAGACATTCATACACGCGATAGGTTCTAGACTGCGAATTGCTACGCTTTTCAAACAAAAACATGCCACTTTTGAAAATTGCAAATTCAATTCGTCTAATAACTGGATTCTGTCTTTTTAGAAAGTTAGTAGCGGCCGGCGGTAATCGGATTTTCTATTACCGTTGACTTTACAAACGAGCGCGCGATTCGATGAAAATAGAGTCGTTAAAAATTAATTAAGTTAGTTCGCTGCGGTATATCGCGATGGTGGATCGCGCCTTTGTTCCTAATGAGGTGGAGCACATAGAAAATAATTAGTTCAATTAATGTTGGTTTCTTTTTGTCTTTATTCCCCCGCGGCTTCCGCCTTCGCATTTATAAAAGAGAGGGCAATTTATTCCGTTCGGCGAAAATAATTGGAATAAGTGCCACGTGAACGACGCTCGTCTGCAGGTGATTACCGCGTGTATAATACGAAGGGGCGAAAAAATTTGCATCTTGCATTTAATAACCTGTTGAATCTTGGCCTGCCACTACCGTTGCTTTCGCACAAAACATTTTTCCCGAGACGATGTTTTACGAACGTTTTAAACGCTGCCGATGGACGATGCACGAAATGTTATCGCTTGATATATATATATATATATATATTCAGGTCAACGTTTCCGTAGTAATGCGCGAGCTTAATTATACTTAAAGGAAAATTGTAATGCAGCAATTCTCGGAAAATATCTCTCCTACAGCTTGTAAAAATCTTTATATATAGCCTCGCGTTCAGAACATAATCCTCGTTACGTGGTAGCAAATCTTTTCTTAACCAGCTTCAAATGACGAAACAGCTGACAGAAATCCAGAGAACAATGAAAATTACGCACTGCATGCCAATGATAGCCTGTCGGGCCATCTCCCACATAGTGGTTATTATCGCGCGGACTTATCGAGCTCTTCACGAGCCATCGACCATCGATTTATCTTATAAAAGAGCTACACACGTTTTTTGTGTGCAGCAATTATTATTACGCGCGCGTGGCGAAGAAGCACACCGCGGATGGTCGCGCGACACTGAAATGTGGTCCGCGTCAAGGACAGCTACGCGCCATGTGCACGTCTCCTGCCAACTCCCGCGGCACACGATAAGATAATGGAAACGCGACGTTTGTGGAACAAAATACAGTGGATGGATGAGTTTTAATGAGCGAAATGTTAGGCGATACGTTACGTGAAAAAAAAGAAGCCGGGGTTTCAGGATCGTCGATTAACCGTGAACTCCATTATTCCATGACGCTGCTGTGAGCGCTTCGACTGCCGGTGATGATGCACCTATAGGAAACAGAAGGTGCGCGAATCGAGCGGCAGGAAATTAGATAACGCGGCTATCGCGGAAATATCACTACGGCCAAGGCAATGTTACTCGATCTGCGGTGTTTTTAATCTGTAAATACAAAGATTAGCGTGCGTGTATCGTTGTTGATTTTGCAAGTGTTGTTGTTGCTGCCGAGCGCGAAACGGACGTAAATATTTCGGTCGGAGACGAGTAACGAAGCTGTTCTCTGCGCCTCGGAATGCTTATTATAGATACAAATATCTTCTTATATAAGTGGCGCTGGGTTTACCAATGATAATATTCTATTGCTCTATCCCAGCAGCAGTTGAATATTATGCACTCGGTGTGCTTATGCGGAATGATAATGCCGTCCTCGAAAACAAGTAATGAGCCAGGACTTTCATTCGAGTTTTACGACGCAATGAAAGTAGACGGAATTATACATTTGCAGTACGTACCAATAAAGTCACAGCGGCTAATAAATTACGTATCAATGGGGTCTATATAGTCAATTCTTATTACCATCCTAGCGTACATAGTTTCTTGTGCGTCTTCGTGTTATTCGAAATTGGCCAAGTTATCCACGCGGTCTCGCAAAGTTTATCGTGACGTCAGTCGCGCGACCTTTGGAGGTGCAGGTAACGACGTTACATAACTTATATAGGAAGGTTCGCTCGCTCGCTCAAAGCCTCCGCAGCTCTCGTGATTCTCATCTAAATTTGCAAGTTCGCTGAAAGCATCGATTTGCATTTTTCGCTGCACCCGAAATGAAGATAGTCCGGAAGGCAATAAACAAGGATATCTCTCTAGGAACATTGCAAAGAGCAGCGTGAGTAAAGGGCTATCAACGCGACCTCGCAAATCATCCCCAGAGACAGAGAGAGGGTCGCTTACTCTCTTTGACCTGACCCTAACCTCTAAAACTCAAGCCAGCTCATAAACAACGCACTGCACTTCCTGTGTGTGTGTTTGTATGCGCCTTTTTGCAATCACGCTCTCCGACGAACTTGTGTGATATATGTATATATATATATCAGCTCTCGCGCATTTTGTTGGAACAGCAGTGCAATAAACTGTGTTCTCGTGTGTGCAGGGCCATTATGTACTTTTTGGCCGGTGTTTCATCGGTTCTGCTGCAGGTGTATTGTATAGGCTACTGTAGAGCCGTGCTGTTTGTCGTCTGGCTAAAATAAATGCAGACCGCGGAGTCACGATGAAACGCGAGAGTGAGACAGAGAGAGACATTACCCCGACGCGTACTTTCGAAAATTTTTAGAGCGCAATCTGCGCTGATTGAATTCGAAATGTTCCGATTAGACGGATTTTACGGCATTGTTAACGGCCGTTGTAAAAGCAGACGTCAAATAAATTGTGCATAGTGGCTGCTGGACTTGCGTTTGAATTTAATTATTCGTTAAAGTGCAGCTGCAGCTGCCAAGCCACGGTACAGCGTATTCTAATTTGACAATTTTAGTGGGAGCGGCGATATAAACGATGCAAGCTGAATTAAACATCGATGCTATAAGTATATGGCGACTTCCTTTTGAATCTCTCCAGGATTATACAGACGAATGTTTGACCTATAACGTAACTCTTTTTCAAGACCCACGCGAATCGGTAGCCATCGTGCATACCTCCAACGCGTTTTCTAACTGCGAAAGATAGCAAAATCGACTTTATAGCCGCGGCGAGCCGTGAATATTCAAATCACGAAAGTGTATGTACAGCATCCGCGCCCAGCTAAGCCTCCATTTCAATTTTCCTCCCCAAATATCCTCGTCATCCTGTTTCTCTCTCTCTCACTCTCACTCTCCCCCCCCCCACCCTTTTCCCCTCCTTCCAAGCGCCATCATATAACCACTTTGTCCAGACTCGTGTCGCGCGCACGAAAAGAAGCTAAAAACTCCCCAAACGAGTGTGTATAAGCGCCTCGGACATTTGTACTCGTGCGCGCGTCCCGTGTATATATATAAGAATGATACGTAGTGAAAGAGGCGCGAGGTTGTCGGGTCTGGGGTATATTGATCTGCCGGCGAGTCGGCCGGGTCACGAGGGAACGACTTGGCAACGTCGCGCGACGCCCAGCTGATCGGTCGGAGCCGTGTGCAAGAGAGAAAAGAGACTCTGCATGCATAGTAGCCTCCGTATACGACGAGTATATATATATATATATGTATGTATATATATATGTATGTACATGTTCTCGCCCGAAGGAGAAGCCTGAGTGCACGCGCCGCGAGCGGATCTACTTTTTTCTATATCTTAGGGAGAGGGGGGGAGGGGAAGGGAAAGGGGATGGGGATGGACAAGAGCGATAAGAGGTTGCTGCGCGCGATCGGTAAGGGGAATATCAACTTGCTCGAGCTATGCTCTTATTAAATATGAAAAAAAAAAGCTTGCGCGTGTTATGCGATGATGAAGATTCTTTATATACGATTTTTCGCTTTGCGGATGGGGCAGAGATCGTGTGCTTACTCAAAATATGGGATCGTTTGGAAATCTGCTTGGTGTAAGGATGAGAAAAGTATTGAGAAATTGAATGAGGTTTGAGTTTGATTGATTTATACATTGTATCGAGTGAATTGGTAGTTCTAGTGAGAAACATCTGATATTTAATAGGTCTAAAAAAAGAGAAGCAGCAATTAATAAAAAGTTTTTATTCATGTTAATATATCCATAACATTTGTACTGAATATGCTAAAATAAAAAAAAATTCTTCAGTGATTGCAGTACCTCTAATAAAGTAGTTTACATTATTAAAGCTAATATTATTCTCAATGAAACTATAGCTTTTACATACTTTTACATTCTCAACAATTCAAAATAGCAGCATTCGCACGCGAACATATTAGAGCATAATCCTCTCCTCATCAAAAGCGAACAGCGCTAATTGTTCCTCCGCTTTCAGCCAAAGCTTTATATATTATATATATAGGTACACTCCGCATACATCCAGAGCCCTCGCGCTTTATACAAGACTCATTGTTACGCGCAGACAAACCAAAACTCCTGCGAGACGCGTCTATGTAGCAAAAATGCACCGCCCGACTCGCATCGTCCGCCTCGAAAATCGCCCGAAATAATTCCTAGACGCGACGCACCGTATATTTATAGAGCATACATAGCCGCGGCGGAAGAACGCGACTCACACTCGTCTCTGTGTAATTTTAGCGGAAGTGCGCGACGTCGGCTTTACCGTTGCTTTTTGGAGGTTGAAGAGGAGACTTTCTCTCTGCAGTGTATTGACAAATTCTCTTGTTTCTTTCTGAGGATTCTTATATATATATATATACTTGTCGGTATACGTATATAAATGTCCATGCCGTTGGAATGCCACTGCGTATTTCGCGTAGGTGATGTTTGGAAACGGAAGAGAGGAGCTGGATGATTTGATAACATTGACTCGAAACGCTGACCGCGAATGAGGTTAAATAAACTTCATATTCGCGGGTAGATAGGGAATTGTGTGTATATTCGTTCGCGGTTTGCTTGCGGTGTATTTTTGTAGTGAAAATAAGGGATGAACACAAAAAGAGTCCATTAGATTCGGTAAAATGCGCGCTCTCGTTTTGAACTCTGTCGATGGTGGACAGTGAGCAGCAATGATCTTTGTTTCTGTAACTCGAAAAGCATGCGGTTGAAAATATGGAATGTAAAATCGCAAAACTATTGTTACTTTTCGAATTTATATATTTATGCGGTTGAATATCTAAATTAATTTTTATTTATATAAAAACTTATGCTCGAGCCATTAACTATTTTTTTTTTTTTTCAAATAAGAGTGCAATCAAGTATATGCAACTAGGCATGTGCGTATATTGGCCTCGAATATACATACAGGTATATGCACATTGGAAACGCGTGCAATTGCACACGTGCCGATGACGCGTCTAATGATGCCGCATTCAAGTATTCTCACTCGGCATTCACCGCTAGTCAATACACCGTATATTCCAGCCTTGAAACCCGTCTATTCACCCCCCTCACTGCCTATACCCTCCGCAAATGCTTCCTCACATCCAAGAATGAAAAAAAGAAATCCATCATCCTAATCTAAATAAAAAATACTCGTGAGCAAACATCATCTATCGCCACCCACGATGTGCGTAACAACCTCTCGAAACTCCACGACGACAATACAGCAGCTTACTGCCTCTAAAAATTTCGCAAACTCAAGTCCGCTCGCTCGCGCACTTGCGCGACAGAGTCTCTGTCCCTTTCGGTCTCTTTATATAAATAGAGAGAGTCGAGAGCTTGTGTGTGCCTTCCAGACTCCGCTTGCTTCTCGACGCAAGTATGATATACGCGTACTGTAGAGTTTAGGTCCGTTACTCTCTCTCTCTCTCTCGCGCGCGCTTTCTCTCTTCGGGAATTATTCATAAGCGCCGGGCTCGTTCTGCGAGAGCTCGTAAAAGGCAATTTTGCCGGTACCTACGAAGCCAGGCGCGGTGAAATATCGAACGGAACGACAATAGTGTCAATATTTATTATTTGTTCGATGCTTTTCTCTTGCGGCGCGAATAAATGCGCGGGACCGTTCGATTAGGATATTTATAGGTATGAGGTGGGTACACGTGTGTGTACGTCCCTTTAGCGGAGGAGATAATGGTAATGCCCCGATGCTTTTCTTTTTCTGGAAAAAACTTGCTTTATATTGCTATTTTGCGGTGAAGCTCGCGCGGAGAATAAAAATTTTCGACGGATGAAGAAGTTAACGGTTATCAATTTTTTTGGTAAAAGGAATTACTTTTATTTCAATATTGAATATCCTTACTTTACTTTGTATTTGGAAGTATCGAAGTCGCATAAAAATTATATTAAATGTCATTATTTTTGATAATTTTTCGATGTAACGATCAATTCAGTTATTTACATAGCTCCAAGATAATCATTTAAAAAATGCGAAACGTATTCTTCTTATGTATACAGAGATTTAAGTAGCCACCGATACATGCTCTTATCAAATCGCATTAATGACTGGCATTAGGCGGTTTCATTGGAATCGCTCACTACGACTCCCTCGATGCATCAGTAAAACACAACGGAATATTGCAATCTTTCACGCAGAAAAACTGTCCTCTCGCTCGGAAAATTCTCATATCTGGCGTTTATTGTGTATCCAGCTTGCGTTGACATGTTATTACGCCCCTGTAATATGAAAGCCATTTGTATTACCGCTCTTGAAATATTCAGGAAAAATGGTCTCGTGATATCGCTGGTGGCGATCTTCTTTTTTCTCTTCTCTCATTTTTCTCTCTACATCGGTGGAGCGCTTTCACGTGCTGTGTTATATACAATTCTGAATAATGACGTTTTTAACGCTCGATGCCTTGTCGCGAATGCTAGGAAGACAATTTAATATGGATGGGTGTTAGCTGCTGTCGTAGAGCTGAATCGATGTAAGCTACACTTGGACTTTAGCTGTGCAAAAGATTAATTTTCCCTGAAAAATCTAGTTTATCGTTGTGTCGAATTTTTAAGCTTGTATTTGGAACACCGGGTAAAGCTCGCTTGTCTACGAAACGGATACGTCGATTTATCTTCATCGTATAGCAGCTATCAAAATGTACATTTGCCGCGATAAAAGCTTTATTGTCGTATCGCCACCGAAATACCGAAGCCCTCGTTCCTCAAATATTACAAAAGCACTATGCGTATAATCCACCCGCGCTACAAAACGAGCGAACTTTAACCCCATTAAAACGAACGATCTCTTACGCGCGTTCCAACGCTTGTGTATACTGGGATTAATTCAGCAGAAGCATAAGCAGTATAGCTTCGGCGCGGGTAACTTAATCCTTGCTCCCGGAAGATTTTCTTCCCGACGAAGTCATGCATAAGCTCTCTAACGAGCTAAGAAAGACGACGGGGTTGTCTAGGAGATACTCCGTGTCTGTGAGTGTATGCATATAGCAAAGAAGCCGGAAGCCAGGCAAGTGCCGTGGGATTGCGTTTCCTTATGTTACACCGGTGGCACGAGCGGCAAGGTCTCGGCATTGCGTAAGGTGTGTTTGTATGTGTGTGTGTGTGTGTGCGTGTGTGTGTGTAACTGCACATGGCCAAGCCATGCGACTCAGCTGTTGATTTTCAGAGTCAACAGTTATCTTTGTCTTATCCTTTTTGTTACGTATGCATGCGTGTTACGAGCTGTCGGTCAAGGATTACGGATCGATCGATTTTTCACAAGGATCCCAGCTTTTGATATTTCGTTTATCTCCATTTGAATCAGAATTTTCTGTATTCAATGAAATTTTACAATGCATTTCGTCGTATTTCTACAAAAGCTTATCTACAAAGAGCCCCGATCGCCGTAATAGGAAAAGAGCTCGTAAAGGTGCGCCTCCTATCCGCGATCATTACCACGTCAATTCTAATCCGCCCCCTATACCCACACACACACACACACATAGAGAGACACAGAGAGAGACGCGTCGTAGAATGCTCAGATATCAGATTTCCAGCTGGGAGTTGGCGTTACGTTTTATGCGCCCGAGTAATGGCAATTGTGATATATCCTGGCGGCTTGCGTTTATCGTGTTGCAACGAGGGGCTCTCTCGCGGGGATCGGATCGGATAAAATGTGCACCTGCGCGCGCGTGGCCGGAATTCGAGCCGCCAAACTGGATGAGTTATAAATATCGACTTTGATGGTTAACATGTGGCAGTATAGTTGGAGTTCGGTTGGTGGAAACCTGCAGTGTGTTATTTTTCGTATTTCATGTAGATCACTTGACTTTTTTTCTTTTTTTTTTTTTAATTTTGGGATAGATTTTTGCTTGCGGTCATAAGTTCGAGAGAACGTTCTTTTAATAGACCGATGATTTGTTCTATATGTGAGAGAAACCATTTCTTGAATGCCTATTCCGCTAAAAGGTTGGAACTTTACTTAAGTAATTGGAATTCATTGATTCTCAGGGAAAAGTGATTTGAACGATTTCCAGCTTTTATAGCAGATAAATTTTAGCGTCACTTCCTCCGTGGGCCGCGAATTTAAAGTACCTAGAACTAGATTTCAATAGTTTTTAGTATAAGAAAAGTTTCGTTTGGCAATAGCTGATGAACGATGCATCCAAAATTATTCGTCTTAAAAATTTCACTTTCATTATACGCGAAAAATAGCAATTGACTTCGATAATTACCGCCGCTCGTATACTAAGAAATCCGAGTTTATCAAAAGGTGCGGGATATAACACTCTATGCCTGAGAATGACTTTACAACCTCGTAAAATCTCCGCTCGAAGATTTTGAATGCGATATTTGCTTTATTACGAATTCGAGAGTCTCGTGGATCTCGGTCTTTAATTTTGGGCTTCTGATGCAATGATGTAAAGAGCGGGACGATTAGAAAAAAAACGTACATGTGTTACGCGCTACGTCATCCGTAAATGAAGAAATTTTATTCATTATTCGTCGCCACTTGACTTCCTCAATTAAAACGATAGAAACGATTTGCTGCGTTCCTACCGGCTTAGAGAATTGTTGAAATTCGTAATTGAAGCCGTCGCAATTAGACTGTTAACTTTCAGGAAGGTTTCGCTGCGCGAGGTGTCGGGCGAGGTGTCGGGCATCGTTAAAAATAACTCGTTTGCGCTTATATCGAGAAGCACAATGTCTAATTTTTCAAAACTTTTTGCAAAAATGGTACTTTTTTTATTTCGTTATAAATGGTATATCATCGTATTGATCTTGGTCTCTTGCAAAAACGTGGCATGCACAGTTTCGAAAACATTGTCACGCGCGCGATTGATAACTGCTACACAAAACACATGCATAATACTCTCTTTGCCGCATATCCCATGAATCACTTAAACTTTTCTGATAAACTCGGCAACAATCGCGACGTTTTGCGCGCAACTGCGTCACCGCGTGTAATTAAAAAGGGGGGAACAGAAAAAAAAACAGGGAGCATATAGCCTCTGTAGCCTGATGAGAAAATAATTAAAACACGCGGGTTCGAGTTTCTTTCTCTCTGGTGGATGCGAAGCTCCAACGGTTGAAACTGCTGATCCGCGCCGTCATATGGAAAATAGCTGACTTGGCGTATTTCTGTTAGCAGTCGCTTTGAAGCTCTTGGGATGACTGAAGTTTTCTTTTTCAAGTTGCAGGCTAAGTGTTTGCGGTGCGATTACGAGTGGGGAAGTTGTTTTTGAAAGTTTTCTTTGACTGTTGGCGATTGGGAATTGAGAGAAGGAACTTTTAGTTTGTCTAGCGTTACGTCAATTTTGCTGACAGTGTATATCTGATAAAAATTGTTAGATGAATAATAGAATTTTATTGAAAAAAAATTCTTTGCTGTTTTATCGTGGAAAAGGTTTTTTTTTTTAAAAAAGCGAGAATGCATTTATCATATTGATATTTTCTAATCTAAAATGGCTCGTGTCTAATCTCGCGTGTATCAAATCGCACGGAAGAATGGAAAACAAATTTAATGAAAAGAATCCGCTTTATTTGGACTTTGAAATTTTATATAAAGCATTAAAAGTGAAAAAGCTTTTTCAGTTTTTATGCGCACCAGTTATCTAGCGCTTAAAAAACATAGAGTAATAAATATTTTACCAGGAACTGTTACGGTCTAGATTATGCTTTACAGAAAGGTATGAAAAAATAAATACGCGAGCGAAATTGAAAACTGTAAAAACATTGATGCACGACAGCATTATGACAGAGTTTCTCGTTCCAGCAAATTACATTAATGGCGCTTTACAGTTATGTTTCAATTTTAATTGAGTGTACCACCTAAGCCGTGACTCACTGTTTTTTCTTTTTCGAATAAAGCACATAGAAAAATTTATCGGGGTCGAAAGGGAAGAATCGATTTGTGGGTAAACTAAGCGTGTTGTATTGTCAGCGCAATGAAAAAAAAAAGAATTGCGACGAGAGAAAAAATATATTCGCTGAATTCATGCAATATACCCTGGAATAATATGAGTTCGGGAGGAGCACAAATACGAGATACTTTAGTCGTATCAATTTGTGATGCATAACGATGCGCTGCTGAAATGAAATTTTCATATCTTTATCGTTACGCGTTGTTAACGCAGAATGTGGCAGCGGTAAAGTTTTTATAGTTTCTTCTTATTGAAATCAGACATTAATGTCATGCACATTTTGATGCATCAGAGTTTTGCGCGTTATAAGAATTTTTTTTTAATCGGTGAAACCTGTATTCTTATAATGAAATGCTAAAACGCACGATTGATATTTTGCTTTTAAAATTCAGTATAACCAGTTTCAGTCGACAAACGCGCATATTACATCCAGAATGAAAATTTTATGCGCTATCAGCTCGATAAGAGCGTAAAAAATTACTGCCTGCTGGGATAATATTTCCAATGTATTTTTCAAAGCGCCTAATTCGTTTCAGCTGCCTCGTTGTTTGCCTCTTTTATCCTTTCTCCGTGCAACTATTTTGACGAACTTTTTCTACGCGAAAGCCAATGCCGAGCTACAGGAATTGAATTCTCCTTTTTTGTCCTCCCACGAGTTTCAAGCGGTGTACACACTCAAAGTGAACTTTGTAAAAATGTTCTCTAATGTGATTACCAATTCGCTTGTACAAAGTCATATAAACTAGAGTAAACTAATCGAATGATGAATTTTCAACTTTTAAAGATAGAGTCAAGGATGCGGATCCGAAATTTTCATTAAACTTGAGATTTAACATACACGCTCTCGAAATATTATTAACGCGATGAATCTTTCAGTGTGAAGATCATGCAAAATAATTTATAATTTGATTGAAAACTCCTCTCGGCTAACTTTCGTCGAACGAGCACCTAATTAAATTTGAGCTCATCCACCATATCGCAAGTCAAAAGCGAACTTATCAAGCTTCGAAATCCCAAAGCCCTAGACATTTTATCCAAGACACGCAACGCCTCGGAGGTAAGGAGATGCCAAGGCATCGTATTATAACCCGGCTAATATCGATCAAACTCAGCTTGGAAGTATGTCGTCTGGACGGCCATCTTTGCGTGTCTCCGAGAGCAATTAATCGATGCCGATGATTGATCGGTCGATGACTTTGTCGGCCTTGAGCTTTCAGACGACGGCCTCGCCCCTTCTTCTTTTCGCTATTTACTGATTTGAAATTTCTATGTGCCACGCGCCTTGATTGCGAATAATTTCTTTAAAATTTAAACTTGATTGTAAGTTGTTAAATTAATTGAAAATTGTGGTGATGAAAGTGAGTGCGAAAATTAGTAAGAGGAGAATTTTGCATGCGATTGTTTGACGAGAAGGTTAATTGCTCTTGAAATAAATATTTGAGGAAAGATGTCGATGTTTAATGCGAGCATCGAGGCAGTTTCGCGATTCGGTAATGTATGACGAATAGCTTCTCATCGTTAACGAGCTGCGAAATGAAGTTTTATCAATATTTTCAAGCTCTTACGAACGTATCAGGGGAAACATCAATTATAAATTAGCGTTGATGTATAGCGTTATTATTTCACATTCAATAAAAATAGTTTTTTAAAATATCACGTTATAGATTCTAAAAGCTTGATAATCAATAATGCACTTGGCAATATCGATTTTCGGAGCGTCATATATTTATTTTCAGCGCGACTTGAAAACATTGTTCACAAATTGGTAGTTTTCTTCGTCACTTCTATTACCACTGGATAAGCTACTTAATGTGTGCATGTAACAATAGAAGAAGAACAACAGAGTGCCATTAAAATGTAAAATCTTATTTTCTTACAGTGAAGGTACAGACTGATTAAAATATTTGTTTCTTAAGAGCACGAATACTCGCTATTCGTCAAGTGCCATTCAAAGTGGTATTTGCACTCTGATGTACAGTGGATATTAGTGAGCAATGAAGTAAGTTTTCCTTCTACAACCGGATTGTACCCTATTTCGAGAGATGTATATAGAAATGAAACAGTTAATTATGCTACTTCTTTCAGACCATTTAACTTTCGTATATATCCATTTAATCTCGAGCTGCATATTCATTTACATCCTACGTACCGTCGCTTTTCAAGGAAATTCAAGGTCTAAAACAAAATGTGTTTTAACGGCTTTAATCACTATGAAAGTCTAGTTTTACGTCACAATAGAATTTTATCTTTGCATTCAAACAGCAACAAATAAACCTGAAAGCTATACACAATTTATAAATCGAATGGAAAATACAAACAAACGTAAATTAATGAATTCCGATCGTTTAAAGCCAATTATTGCACTCGCGTAAATAGAGGCCCGTGATACGTAGTGTAAAAACGACTCGAGATACGAGAATTAACTTTATTATCGGAACACATTGTTGCGATAAGAACCTCACGCTGAGCGTCTTATCGCCATCTATCCGAGTACGTAAACCTCAACTCATATTATGAATAATTTCGTGGTCGTAAAAAAAGATGTCTTTAACAAGCCCCAACGCTCCAAGATATAAATCGCGTATTTTGTTTTATTATTCAATCGCAATTCGAGATTGCGCGAAGTGTGAAAAATACTATTTTATGTTTACATTAATGGAGTTGTATACATATAGAGATAATTACAAATTCATTAGGCACTAAGAAAATAATCGAGAAAGTCGTTCCCGAATGTGGAATCATTATTTTTAGAGCAAACATTTTCATATCATGCGAACTTTGCGTTGGACGTGTTATGGGCACGGTAATTTTATAAACGTACAATTTAAAATTAATTCCTTGTCCTTGTAGGAAATTGGTAGGGTCGAAGATTTTAGGAGCGAAGAGTTGATAAAAATTATTTGCTGCGGTCGAGAAAAGTAAACCGATATGAAATTTGTGTTACAATATTAGATTTTAACGAACTCAGTGTGTGCTATAAAATCCAAGCGTGTAATTTTATACACATGGATTTACTGTGCAGTAATACAATCTTAATTTAACTTCTTCGTGTTTCATCGGATTTAATTAATAAAAAATATTCGAGAAATATAATTTACACATTTCTTAACTATCTTGCGCAATTTTCAATTATGCATTACATCTATATTTTCTTTGCCTATCCACCATTGACAGTATCTTTTAAAAAATAATAATGTGGAGCCATGAAACTCGAGAAAGCACAAGCATCGAACCCTTTTCCCAAAGCCTTCCTCCAACGCCCATCCAAAAATACCGCACGCCAAACAACAAAAAAAAACAAGCGAGTCCCACTCCCCCAGCATCTCTAATTCCCATAAGAGAGCATCATATCCCACAAAAGTCTCGTCTCTTCCTCCTCCAATACAGATATATAATACCTGCCGAAGCGAAACTCAAAGTATCCGGTCCTCTGTGCAGATAAAGCTTATACACCAACAAAAGCTTGTATTATATATTCGCGATCGAGGCAGATGGCACACGCAGCAGCAGCAACGATGGTCATAGAACCCGAGACACTCGCCGGATGACGTACTCTAAACGCGGATATGGGATGCGAGTGTGTGTGTGTGTGTGTGTGAGGTGCCGGCGCTCGTTCCCGTTTTTTCGCTCCCCTTTCCTCCTCGCCAGCTCGAAATGTATATACGCAAATAGTCGATGCCTTTTGGAGCTGCTGTTGTTGCTGCTGGCTTTTTTCGTGCGATGCGCTTCGCTTGATATATGTTTGCGGGTTGCCTCGTCTTCCTCATGCGAGATCGACCGAGCGAGCTTTTCACTTATTTATTTTATTTATTTTAATTAGATTGCATATCGGATAGCAGGTTTCATGTCGATAAAAGATTTATTGACTGTCTTATCTTTTTTTTCATAATTAACAAAGCTAAATATACGTGTTTTCATCTTTTAATACGCTTCTATATGCAGTTAATCAGTCGATTTGATATCTGGAGGCGTGGTTTTGATAACCGCTTTTCTTTCTCTTCGCAATATTCCAATGATATTTAAATAATCATTGCTTATTCGTATACTAAAAGAGAAAAAATGCTTATTTTCCTTGGTTCAAGTATCGACGCATCTTCAAAGCCGATGTAGACATATTAACGATCCGTCGATCCGAAGTAGGTTATACACATCCGAAACGATCAGTTCACTGGCCTATAGCACGCGGAGTAAAAGTTCTAACCGATCTGCAAAAGCATCTTTCTCAAGCTTATTGAGGTTCTCTGCAATGAGCGACGCAACGTTTGTATTATAGTAAACCGATAGACGCGGCGAGCGTTTGTGTTTGAAATCGTGTAACTCGATCTGAGCGCAGCAGCCGCCGCGAGAACGAATCAACTTATATCATAACGCCGCGATTCGCAGTGCACGGCGATGTATAGCTTAGCAACAAAACTCTTAGATACACATACATATATTCAGCGCTTTGTCTTTCGAATTTATGAATTAGTAGACGCGAATATGCGATGCGCTTTCTATCGTTGTGCAATTGGTGGAAGCTTGCGTTCGCGTTACACTTTCCTTGACGTCGTTATATATGGATTTGTAAAATATTCGCCGATGGTTATCGCGAGCTGGTTGCATTCCTCCTACACTTTTAATATTTTACTTTTTTTTTAAAACTTTGAGTTGTTGGTCTTGAACCACTACGTGTCGCTTCTCGTTTCTGAATTGAACCTATGGATATTGTAAATCTAAGTGCATTAAAAGTTGTTGCTTCGAGAACGGACTATAGTCTAGAGTGTCGAGTGGAATGATATAATTTAAACAAAGTGCCTTTCAAATTCAATTATCATGCATAAGCTTCTGCGAAAGTTTCTCGATTGAATTAAAGATGGAAAGAAACTCTGGATATTCACCGTTTTGTGAAACTACTCAACCTATGTAAAAGCAGTGTAACAAAGTTGAGAGGAAGTAGTAATTCTTAACGTCTTTCAAAAAAAATTATTCAATAGTATGTTAAATCCGTCTTTCCAAGTCTGAAAAAATTCAAGCAATTCGAACAAATATTGCATTACTCACTTATTCGTCGAATTTAGGGTCGATGTTAAATCCCAAATTTTCGGAAAGTGAATCATTGCCTGCTGTTCGCATGTACCCAACAACTTAACTTTAAGAACAATTGAAAAGCTTTCTCCGCGCGACTAGCGACACTTTAACAAAGTCATATACGATTCGCCAATAAATACGTTCTGTCCTTTGGCAGCCATCCTATCACCATAAATCTCCCAGCTCCGCCTCGTTATTCCAAAACTGCAGATACGCGAAAGAGTCTCGAAACTGTGTAGATCAATACCATATAAAGCTCGAATTTTTCAGCTACGACACAAACGACGCAATGCAGCCGACAAACAATCCGATCCAACTCGTCATTAGGCACGAAGAGATACCGAGGGCCAATGGACGGCAATCGTGTGTAAATACTCCCCTTAAAGCCCCATTGACGCTTCTAACGTTTCATCCGTTTGTCTCGTTCTAACGCCTCTTTACACGACCGATGTTATGTAGCTGTTCTCTTTCGGTGTTGTCCCTCGTGGACTGCTACGCCGATTAGTCAATTCCCGCCTTGCCTCGATAACATATGGGAGAGGTGAATGATTGTCGTTTAATAGATCGACAAGCTGATTTACTGTTCTTACCGTTGAACTGGTAAAATTGGTAGAATTTTTTATACCGAAATAATTTTGATATTTTTCGAGGATTTGAATTCTGAAAATATTGGGTTCGAGTGAGATACTTATCATCTGCTCTACTTGTTCGATCTAGCTTCCATTGTGCAGGTTTGAATTTTTAATGCCTTAATATGTAGATCAAGTACGAGCATTTTCGGTAGTCTTGATTGCTACATCCTTGTCGATGATTTATTGCTTCATAGCGTTATGCCATGTTATGAGAACGACAATTGAGGTCCCCGAAACTTCGAATTGAAAAATAAGAATGCCCAAGTTAACACTGTCCTACTGAAATTTTATAAGATAAACACAATTAATTTGGAACGCAGTATCGAATCATCAAAATGAAAAATGATGTCTTTAGCCATTCGACCATAATTCTTTTGCAATAGAAAAGTAATCCGTGCTTTACCTGGGTATGAAATTTTAATTTAGAAAGTAATGTTATTTTAAGTGCCTCAAGAGTTGATAACGATATCCACAATTGCACAAGTTGAAACAGTAGTGAGAACATTATCACCTGGAGTTGGAAGTAGCGCGTTTCTATAAGAGGATTACATGAGTTACAGTAATGCTATATATCATTATCAAATTTTGGAGATTTTATCAAATAATGGAGATTAATTAAATTCACATAAATAATTGCAGTGTCCCTGTAACAAACAACATTTTAATTTGTAACTCTAAAAAGAAAAAAATTGTTTTCACCGATGCCAAACTAAAGGGAATCTCGCGAGTTAAAGCCGCGCGTGAAAGTAAGTACTCCAACTTGATGAAAAAAAAACAAAATGATGTTTCTAGACCTTGGTCCGAACCAAGAAATCCGAAGGCTGATCGCCTTTCAATTCACTTAGCCATTTTAATAAAACGTGCGCATTAATTTCGACCAAGAGAGTTACAAGCCGTGCAATCGCAGCGCGCTTAGCAACAGTATATACGTATTACAAAGTCGAAGTTAAGCACTCGGGAGGGCAGCAGCCGCCGCTATAACGTGAAAACGGTCAATATTTAGGACAATAAATTGCTCACCCGTATAACTGAAGGCTTTATTTGACGCAAGTGAGCAATTTGGATAATTTGTATTTAATTTTCGTCCACTTGCAAATAGGTTCGCTTTCTATTAGGCGAGACGAGATGCGAGCAGATGTGTCCGATGGGGCACACATCGCCATACCGGAGTCATCGAGCCTACACCGGTTTACCCAGATAAATCGAGTGCCTCTCTCGTGTCTGTGTATGTCGATCTGATGAAAATTGCCTTTTACTCTGCAATTTCTTTGGTTTTATATTCGTTAAAATCGAAGATTTTTGAGGAAAATGCATTGTTTTCTGGGTTGATCAGCTCGTGCCGGGTCAAATAATGCTTTTTATTTATCGTCAGTTATGCACGTAAGATTTTTAAAATATTCTTAAATGTGCCTTTTTTAACTTTGAGGTAAAAGATATATATATTCTACGAAACGTTTTGCATACATTACAAGCGTCCCAAGGGCCTGTGAATTTTTATATGTACAAAGCTCTTCAAAAATTCATGCATATATAATCCAACAAGTTGAAACAAAAGTTTTAAGCTCGTAGGTAAAATTTTAGCAGGAAAATCCAGATAACAATTGTTGCTATGGGCGCGAGACGTTTCATGATCAATAAGAGGAATACTCGTCTCGAGTAGGAACTAAGAATCTTGGAAGAAATCGTCAAATGAACGTATATGCGTCCAAGGCGTTATATAAGCAGCCATTCGAGAATCCCTAAACCTACTCGACTTCTCGTTTCAAAGTAGCCAATCTAATCTCGGTGCCAGATAATTTACAATCTTCACGTATACCCATCGCCTCGGCACACACAACATCCACAAACTCGCCAAAAACGTATTTACCAGTTTCATCGTCGTGCTTATACCCAAGGAAACTCTCAACGCATCATCGCGTCCCCACTCGCCATTACCATTTTTCTCCTCGCAAGACTAATAAAGCTCTACCAGCTCTGCTCTCCGTACAAAAAAGAAACGAGGGCGACGCGACGCAGCCTGAGAAGCAGCGTCAGCGACATAACAAAAAATCAATTTCCCCGCAGCAAATGAAAATATATCTGGGCTGTAGTTGGATTGCGACTGTGTGGAAGAGAGACGACGCCTTTGGCGCATTATACGCGCGGACAGACAGTCGGACATGGCGTCGCTTGCTGATGTGGCGAGAGAGAGAGAGAGAGAGAGAGAGGCAGCTGTGCAGCTGTGCAACTGTGTGAGAGAGCGTGTCGTAACCGTTTTCCGGCCAACAACGCCAAGCCAAGCAGATGTGCATCGGTAGCCTCGGTGAAAACGTGCGCGGCGACATCTGACGGCGAGCGTCGGTCGGTTAAGCAGGGAACTCAGTTGTCGGTGGAGTTTCGAGAATGATGAGAGATGTGCGGTGACGGTAGATGGCACGGATAGGCTGGTTTTTTAATTCGGGCTTGAACTTTTTCGCTTTTGGAGGGAAGGGAGCTTTTTTTGAGTTTCGAATTGGCTGTATTTCGTATCTCGGTGATAGTGTAGAAGTTGAGTCGCTTGGATAGTTATGTGCATGTTTAAATTGTTAACGATAAACACGTTTTAATAATTTTTTAAAATTATTCTTTGATTATGTGCAAGGGAAAAACACTTTCTGTATACCCGAAAGTCGTTATTCCATTGTACGATGGTCCACTTAGATCCAGCATTCTTCGGTACGGAAAGTACGCGTAGCTAACAATGGACTATAAATGTACTTTCCTGGCCTTGCGAATGTACTTGCTATTCGAATGATTATTTTAAAAATCTTGTGAATAAATACCTCCATGAGTTGTCAATAATTGCTCTACTACACATATAGCAAAATTACACTTACAGATTCACTTATATTTAGAGTGTTAGTTTCAGACTGTTAATTAGATGATAATTATTGTTCGTGAAAATATGATTGCCTCGTTGGCTGCATTTTCTCTGTTTTCAGAAAAAGAATACTTTTAATCACAACCTATTGTTTATGTATAAGCTGAACGAAAAATAAGGAAATTATAAATTCCAAGTCATTATGGTACATTTTCTAAACATTTATGCACTGAAACAGTCAGAATGATGCAGTTGAATTTTCGTTCAGCTAATGGTTATGCATAAAACGTTAGGTTTCATAAAATATCGATGGCAAGATTTTGCAGTGCAATGTATTAATGTAGCGTATTTTTCTTTTTCCAGTGCGCAGACTTTGTGAAGGCTGGAGCTGAGCAGGGTCTTACACCATCGGATGTCGTTTCGGTGGCAGATATCACGTTCTCCTGTGTCGCGGATCCCCAGGCCGCTAAAGAGGTGAGTCACACCACAAAAACAACATTTTTTAACATTTAGCTATTTGTCTTTATTATCCGAATTTATTCTGCTCGATTTGATCTTTAATTTATAATAGAAAACTATTTTCATTTACTTAATCGATTACACTTGCTTACAAAAAATTATTAGTATTTAGTCATTTTTGAAACATTTATCTTAGAATTTAAGGGATAATCAAATAATGGATCTCAAATAGAAAGAAAAATCTTTTTTTTTTGTCATTTTCATAAGAAAATTCTCTCTTTACGATAAATTATCTTACTAAGGGGTAATCTTATAACCGCTTCTGTACGCGCAATATAAAAGAAAAAGTTAGACGCGAACCAACTTTAAAAAACACACCCGACTCTATTTCCAGATGGTCTTCGGCAACTGCGGCGTCTTGACCGAGATCTCGACGGACAAGGGCTACGTGGAGATGACGGGCATCGACGCGGAGACGTCGGTCGACATAGCCGAGGCAATCACGGCCAAGGGGGCTCGTTACCTCGAGGCCCAGATCCAGGGCAGCAAGACCCAAGCCGAGGAGGGGACTTTGGTGATACTGGCGGCCGGCGATCGTCAGCTGTTCGACGACTGCAGCAGCTGCTTCGGCGCCATGGGCAAGAACACCTTCTATCTCGGCGAGGTCGGCAACGCATCCAAGATGAATCTCGTGCTGCAGCTGATGGCCGGTGTAACGCTCGCCGGATTGGCCGAGAGCATGGCACTGGCTGACCGGGCGGGACTACAACAGAAGGACGTGCTCGAGATACTCGAACTCACGTCGCTCGCCTGTCCTGCGATACTCGACAAGGGAAAAGGTGCTTTGAATTAGGATAAAAAAAATTATTAATTTTTACTCATTTAAACATATATTACATGTATATATGTATCACTGTTAAAGCTTGAGGAAAATAAATAATGATTTATTGGTGTTTGTAATTGCAGCTATAATCGAGGGCGGCTTCACCACGCAGCTGCCGCTCCAACACATGCAGAAAGACCTGCGACTGTCGCTGAGCATGAGCGATCAGCTGGAGCAGCCCATACCATTAGCGGCGACCGCCAACGAGATCTACAAGCACGCGAAGCGTCTCGGCTACGCGGAACACGACGCCTCGGCAGTCTACATTCGCGCCAGGTTCTAAAAGCCGAGCCCGGGGAGTGACCGAGTGAGAGAAAAAGAGCATTACAAAGGAGAGAATCCCCTTCTTCTCTACCCGACGCCGCCGCCGCCGCCGCCTTTTTAATTATCATATTTATTAATGATAAAACTAAATGATTGCAATACTACCTAACAAAAAAAGTCTCGTCTCTGCGAAAAGTTTTTGACGGTAAATTTGTGTCGGCCAGCCATGGGAATTTGATGAGTAGACTCTGGACGAAATGCGTAGTAGAACGAGCGATTTTAGATGGTTGATTTATCGTTGATTTCGTGTAGTGGCAAATTGGTTATAGCCTATCAATGTTGGTACTCTATAAATTTATGATTGCTTTGGGATTGATAGCGAATCACTGGCCATGGACATTGTGCAAGTTGACGACAATCTCGAAATCCATAATGATGAGTACGAAAATTAGATGATTTAGTAGAAACTGAAGAGTGTAGATTTTTTATAAAGAAAGAAACACTTGGTAGCGAGACGATGATTTGCTGCGACTCACGAGAATAACGATTGCTTGTTTTCAAGGTTGACCGAAAAAAAAATTGTCGTTTTACCATACGAAAAAAAGTCAAAGTCTGTCATTAAAGTTGCCTTTAAGACGCACTCACAATTTTCACCGTTTGACTTTATCGTGTGTGTATGGAAGTTGGGACTGAAGAGATAAAGAAAAATGTCCTATCTCAAAGCAAGAAAGAAGAAGGCATAGTTTATGCATTTTTATCCCTCTGATATATGCGAGATGCGAGGTAGAATAGGGACGAGGAATGATTTCTTTTTTTTAACTTTCAAAAGTGACACACAATGCTGACGACACTATGATGACGATTTACTTCTTTTACCCACTTTTTTCTTCGATTATTTTTTTTTCATTTATTAAAGAAATTAATTAGACGATTATTGTTAACGCTCTAACGATGGATGGGATATATTCAATTCACTTGGAGGAAATGCGAATTTTGTATTTCTGTATGGAGTTAATACCATTGGTAATAAACTTATTCCATGTATCATGGCGGCACATTATTTGTAATTTTATGCTTATTTTTGGTGAAAGCATTGCTACTTTTACGGAATTCGTTGAGTGCTCCTAATTCTTTCTTGTATGAAACTTCTTACGGGTGGCGTCATTCTTTTATGTTTGTGAGCTTCACGGATGTAAAATTGGTATGCATAATAATTATCATAATATTTATAAAGGGAAATGACTCGTTGGCTTGAAATAAATGAAACAATGTTAAGATCCTGTCAACAGTGTGCAGTAATCTGATAACAAGCGGTTAATTTAAAGTGCCTTATTAAACGTTTGAGGAAAAACACTTTCAATAAACTGTTATAATTCTTTGCATTTAATATTATTTTGTTTATATTTTCTTTCGTTTATGTGCAACGATGAAAGCATTTATAACAAAGTCCAAGATAATATAACGAGTACGATTAAATTTGTAGATCTTTTTTCGTTTATTTACGTATCAATTTCAAATTAACTGAATTGAAGGAAGAAAAGTATGCCCGACGAGTCAGGTAAATCCCGCGAATTAAAATAAAATGTAAATTGAAGTAACAGATAAAAACGACCCGTCGTATCGTTAAGCGTCTACGTAATATTTCAATACAGATGTTATGGACTCATACCAGTGAATGATTTTTTACTATTTACTTTTATAAATTTTAACAATATAACAAAAATAATGTATAGTGTGTATTATAAATCAACTTTTGAAGCCATTAAGGTTTGGCATTTTTAATTAATTTATTAGAAAAAAAAAATAAAAATTAATTAATACGCAGTATATATTATTTTAATACAAGGATTAATATTTACAACAGTAGCTATGAAATTAAAAAATCTTATATTACTGGTATAAGTCCTTAGACACTTTGAGGTTATCGAAGCTACTAATATACTATGCAAAAAACAGTAAAGAGTAACAATTGTAAATGAATACATAGACGGTAAGAAGCGATAAAGGATATCTTAGGACTGAAAGGAGACATTGGATGCATATTGATAAAAAAATGAGAAACAGAGAGTTCACGAGATTGAGATATGCTTAGGCGGAGTTAAAATTTAATATTAATAGAGAAATGTAAAAGATGTGTAATATTAAAATGATATATGTATATGAAAAATGCGATTGTTCTAAGAAAAATGAAATAACGAATTATAAAGCTAAAAGTCTTAAGTACAATCCGATGTAAGAAGCGTTGAAGAACTTCTTCTAAAACATGTTAATATTTTATCTCATTTTGTAAAAGCGACTAAACTTACCGTGTTTCAAAATTATCAACCATAAAAATAAAAATTTTTAATAAATAAATGTTCTAATGTCTCTGTTTTAAGGAAACTATATGTAAGCGTATATTTTAGTATATTGAACGACCCATCTTAATGAATTAATATTCAATTTTTAAATGATTTACATAAATTAGTTTGTTTAAGAAGAAAGTTCTTCAATTGGTTATTATAAACAGCAAAGCTATAGACAAAAACAGACCACAGAAATGCAAAATGGCAAATATACAAAGAAGTCGAGGTATATAGTTATATATACGTATCTGTAAAAGATAGTACTATGAGAGTACTAAGTGAGAAGAGAGCGAGAAGGTGAGAAAGATTATGAAAAAATAGTGTGTGTTGAGAATAAGAGTATAATGCGTAATTGCATCTGGGTTTTGCGGCGCGTTGCGCGCAGATGTTTTTGTCACAAGATAAATTGGTTTTTTGAATAAATATATCTATTTGACTTATTTTAAAAATAACTTTTATAATAAATACAGTACGAATGCGAGAGAGAAAGAGAGATAGAGAGAAAGGGAGGGAGAAAGAAAACCATAGCTTAAGTATTATACGAAATGATTTCAAACCTACGTTTTCTTGTATTTACTATAGAAGACTTTTGAGTAGCATCTATTAGAAAACAAATACATTATCTTTCTATTTTAAGTTTATTAGGACATTAAATGGCATTTCGAATTTTACATTTGGGTGTTACAATAAAGTGTTAAAATACTTTTACTTGTTATGCACTACAAGAAACCTATGCTACCCAATCTGAAGATATTTTAACTAAAAATCCTATGACTTCACTTTTACGATATTGCTAATTATAAATTAATAATTTTTTTAGCCAGTATATTAAAAGTAAATATACTAATGCATCAAATACTAGAATCCAACAGTTAGTCATAGGAAAACCTTTACACTAATATTTTTTAGAAAAATAACATTTATCATCAGTACATTAGGTATTAATCTTAGATGTTACTTCATTGTCAGTAAACCGTAACTCACATTATCTACTAAATTTAATTTATGCCTTATTATTTTATTTATTTTATTTTATTTTTCATAATCTTCATATTTATAATTTCCCCTTTGTTTAATTATTATCTACAATAGGTGATACGTAAGAAAGTGCGAGTTATTCTTACATTAATTTTCATTTATGAACACGTGTGGAAAGCTGTATATTTATAATGGGAATCACGTAATTTGTGAAGTCGCCACAAACATATTTGCACGCAGAATGTACTAGTCGCATACTGTTTGTGTGCGCAAATAAGAAGGGAAACCAGAGCAAATAGTAACTTGCGCTATATATGTGAAAAACGTGGGACAGCCTGTTGTTACCTTGTTGATTGACAATGAAACTTTGTCTAAAAATATTATCCTCATTTTATCTACGCTTATATAAATATATATTATTACTATATACAGAATTGAAAAACAATCAAATAATTACAGAAAATTCGCGATTCGTTACATAAAAATGGTTGTGTAAATTAATTTCTGAATGTTTCAAATTACAGAAGCATGAGTTTCATTGACGCGAAGCCGAGTTGGTATGTATATACACGACTAATTTCAAAACTTTACATAATTCGTAAAAAGTGTCGACGTTGCGCAAATGTTATTTCATAAATCAAAACAGTGAGATCTGCTATATTAGGTTTGAAAGAGAAGTCTTTCAATTTTTTAACAATGCAATAATGCTTAAAAATTTGAAATCTGATGACAGCGAATATTAGTTTTATTATCGTTTCATTAATTTGTCTTTCAAAGTAAATAAATTGATTTTTTTTTAATTCGCGTATTATATTTTAATAAATCAATAATTAAAACTATGTAACAATCTTAAAAGATTCATAATATCCATGTGTATTGAAAATGAACGGGTTTTGAAGTTCTGAGTGACACGTTTACGTATCAGATTTACATTGTCATTTTTTTCCTTACAACAGGATCTGCGATCGGTCTAGATCCACCGGATTTAGATCCAAGTTCATTCTTCCGTAAAAAAAGAGACAATGTAAAGCCCGTTTCTTTTTCAAGCAAGTGTGTCATTGAAAAACACACATAATAAGCCGTGTTGTACAATGCTCACCCACATCAACAAAATTAATTTGCTAACAAATGCATTGACTGCGGAGTTTATAGATTTGACTTTATTATTATAAATAAATGTAACTAATGGTTTTGAATTTAAAGTTTATTATTCAAATTAAAATTCGATCCAGTTCATTACTTGTATTACAGTTTATTATTATTAACAAATGCAAATATCTAGATCTGAAATTATTCTATTTAATAATCACTTTTAAGTGTATAATTAGTTACATTATACATAACTAAAGTAATAGAAATAAAATCTGAACAATGGGTTTAAAAAAAAAACATCGATGATCATTCTCTTTAAATACTATCTGTTCTCGAGCAAAATATAAATACAAAGTTTCGATGCTTTCGCACGCGCCTAGCTGTAAAAAAAAACTGAGCAAATAATGGATACTGCACAGGATTTCTGGTAAATAAACTTCAATCTCCAGACGTCATGCGGAATCTTTTCACAATGCATTTACGACCTTTCAGTAAGGGCTCGGGAACGTTACGATAATTTTAGAACTTCCAGGTTTACGTCGTTTGCTAGATTAAAGTATCTGCAAATTTTTTATGGCCTCATTCATTTTTATAATTATCGGAAGTATACAGCACTCGGTAATATTTTTATATATGAAAATCCTACAATATCGATTATCGAGGCTGTATAAATCAAATCAATTGTAAAGATCTTTTTATCATCTATAATCAAGCTGACAATTATAGATTAGATAATTGTATAAAAAAATAAACAGTCAGTATTAGCTTATAATTGTATGAATAAATATTTATCATTGTTCTTCCAGGGGGTAAAATCTACTGTAAAATTTCCGCAACCCACAGCGTGTCATCCAAAAATCTCTTTCCTCCCTTACAAAACATCGAAAACGGAAGGAATCGCCTTGAAAAGAGTCAAGGCCGTATCCGAATTTCTCACACAGCGTATACCTACGTTGTGCGTGCAGAAAATAGACTGTGGGAAAAGTCGGCACGCGCTCTTCGAGACTCTGTTGAAGGGGACGAGAGGGGCAAAAAGGTTCTCTCGTACTTCCCGAACAGGACAGATAAGTTACATATGCGAATGTGTGTCCGCAAATGAAAACGGAGTGTCGCGAACATAACAGAATGGTTTTGCGTATAAGACGTATGGGATTATAAAGGGTTGAATAGATTGAAAATACCAATATAGATGAAATTCTCGGAGATGTGAAGGATTTATTTTATTCAGCCTTGGTCGTGAAAGCTTCGGCAAAATAATCTTATGTAATTTATCATTAATTACAATCATTCGAAAGTCGAGTCGGTTTAAAAAGCTCGACAACGTCGAGGAAGCTCGCAAGTATTCCGGATCCATACATTCGACATATTGAGAGAGGAAAAAATAAACTCCAACATTGCATGGACAGCGGGTCCTCGTATTCGTATCGGCCCGCTTTCCCCTATACGTATACGCACAATATACATTAAAGGCTCGCTCTCTCTCTCTCTCTCTCTCTGCTTACACGGGGAAGGATAAGTGAGCGCGCAGAAGTATGCTTGGCGATCGGCACTCTCGGCCACCGTGGTCGTCGTCGTTGGCCGCGTCGTCGCTCGCCGACCGATGACACCTGTGGCTCTCCGTGTGGCGCGGCGCGGCGACTGCCTGCCTGCCTTCTCTCTCTCTCTCTCTCTCTCTCACTCTCGCGCGCGGCCGCGGCGCGCGCAATGTTTTTCCCCCCTCGAGCCGTGGCATAAAGCGGGCCGATTCAGTCCCGCCGCGACTCTCCTCGTGTTTATACGCGCTTATGCCTCCTGGCGCACGCGCGTGCGCTCCCTACCTCTCTCTTCAGCGCCTTTAAACTTCGAAATAGAGAGAGAGAGAGAGAGAGAAGGACACACACTGCAGCAGGCAGCTGGTACGCGCAACTCGCAAGTGTGCATGTGTGCGCGTGTGCGTCTGTGTGTGTCTGCCTCTATACCGACGAGAGCCGGAGCGCGTGTTTTCCGTGGGTGTGTGCCGCCGCTGTCTGTCGCCGCTGTCGCTGTTGCTGCGGCTGATCAGTGCTTTTCGATTTTCGCGTGTGAACGGCGCATGCGCCCCCTCCCCGAGATTGTTTTTCCCGTGCATGTATATCAAATGTATATAACATAACTGGGTATACATGTATACACACGCACACATTATTGTTGTTTTCTCCAAGTTTTCGAGATATATAAATGTTTATGTAGACGAGAGTTTTTGAGTGCGTCCGAACGAGAAGAGAGCTGTGATATTGTTGTTTCTTGTGCGCCGAACCGTTGATTGTGCCTGCAATAAAGTGTGTGTGTATATCAGATGATATTTGGAGCGCGCGCGTGGTGTTTTCGCACTGTGACACAAGGGGGTTTCTTGGAAAAGAGTGTGTTGCGCGCGCGCGCGGCTGTTGTCGCCGCTGCCTATGGGCTGCTTAGCTGTTGGCGCGCCGCGCTTTCACGCGACTTTTGACGTATACATACGTACGCACACACACATATATATATATATATATATGTATACATATATGTGTATATAGTTGAGAGCAGCGCTGCTGTGTAGATGTGATATATACATAATAATAATGATAACGGCCTGGCGATCGCGTGTAGCTATCGTAACGTACTTTCTCGCGACGTCATGAGAGCGGCTTCCTCACCTTCTTTTTTCCTCTAAGTATACACACATTTTTGATCGGATCGTTTTTCGAGGCGCCGCCATATAGCCGCGAGTTTTTAATCCCGAGGAGACTGCTCCTGAGAGTTGCCTTCTGGGAAAGTGTCAGTGAGCTGGTTTTTTCTTTTATTTTACCACGAGAGAGCAGACGCAGGCACATATCCTATAATTGCCGAAGTTTTGGCGAACAAGTTTTTGGAAGTTTGCCGTGGTGCTGCAGTGATCGAGAGAGAAGCTCGTTTTTTTACTGGGAGATAACGCACACATGTAAGTACACGGACACATATTTTCACTGTGGTGTGTACACACGTATATATAATATGCGTTCGAGTGCGAAGTTCCTTTTTTTCTTCTTCCTTTCTCCTGTATACTGGTTAACCTCCTTTCGATCGTGGGTTCTTTTTTCGTAGCCCGGTCTCTCTTTCTCTTTCTCTCTCTCTCACTCGCGCTCTTATGTTGCGGGTGAGAAGGAGAAAAAGAGATGTGTATATATATGCATACGCGCAATATGGTACGCGCGGATCTGCGAACGTTGCGAGTGACACGCGCGACGGTTGCAATATTCGAATTTCCCGCGCGAACTTATCCGGAAAATGTACGATATAGCTTATAGGGAATCGATGACGATGAATTTTTAAGAAATTAAAAAAACCGAGGATGCAAAAGATTGGCGCGGTGGACTTGAATCAAATACGCGTGAGAGCAAAGTAATTTTGCGCGTATTATACAGGTTTTTCGGTGCCTGGCTGACTTGTGTCGAGGTCGCGCGCAGCTGTGTTTTGTTGTTTGTGCGTGGTCTGCGAGCATTATATATACCCGCTTATAAACGCTATATATATATACATTCGCAGGTAGCGCGCAAAGTGAACGTGAACAAATGCATATAGATACGTGTGTAGCTATTTAAATATATACATGCGTACGTATAATGGGTGCATGCATATATATATACATACAGTTGGACGCCTGAATCTTTTGTGTATAGATATAGAGTTCTTGTTATATGCACCGATTCGTCAGGGGCCCGGCATCGACCGACTTTTCTTATGGATGTATGTGTGGGTACATATGAGATAGTTGTGTGGCTCGGTGTGCTGTGCTTTTCAGCTCGTAGTCTATATATGTATAGGCGATATTGATACAAGGCAAAAGGCCTTACGAAAACAGGAAAACCGCACGCAAAAAGGCTCGTGTCCTTTCAACGCGTTTCGAGACTTTTCGTATTTTTCGTTGGATTTTCGTTGAAGGATTCGATTGTTTTATAACCGTTGAAAAAAGTTTGAGTGAAATGTACGTTGCTCGCGTTTCTCTGTTATAACCGATAAGTCGGAAAAAACGCATCGGTTTTTCGTGACTACTATACGTAACGTAATGTTAATCGAATTTTAATTCGTAAGATAATTTTGGGAGAATTTAATTGATCTTACGTAATCTAAGATCGTTTAAGATATGATAATAAAGTAATAATGAGTAATTATAGTTTTCTCAAACATCTGGAGGAAAACTTTCCGAAATTTAAACCGGTATGTAAATAATGAGTTAAATGAAAAAGATTTTCCACTTGATAAATGTAGGGCCGACGTGTACTTCACTTTCCAACGATGGGAAAAGATAATGTCTTGAATCGAAGTTGAATTATTCATGATTATTTCGATTGAAGCTTTTAAGAACTTCAATTCAAAATGGATATAGCGTTGGAGGAAAAAATGGAACTAAGAACATTCCATCCATTCGAAAGTTTATTTTCAAATCGAGGGGTCACATTTTGCTCGAGGAATTTAGAGAGTTTTTTAAATTACCGTCTAATTTCCATTTTGGCATGGTACTTTTTAATGCTTTAAATAATCTCGATAGAAAGTAAAATAGATAGGTAATTTTTTAATTGATTCACGTGGGTATATAATATTGAAATTTTTTGTTAGGTCTTGAGAAACATTGAATTCGTGAAACGTATACAGGAGAGTGTGTACGTTCTGGTGCAAGTTGAGTCATCAACAACTCTCGTGTGCAAGGAAATCTTTTCTCATATATTACATTGAGATAAACGGCCTTGGGCTTTTAATAATCAAATTGTGCCTCTTTATGAGCTATAAAAGTAATAATTAAGTACCTATGTTTCACATTGGAAAACTTTTCGTACATTTGAGGTTTCTTTGTTAATTGATAACGAAGACGGTATTATTTCACAACCTTTACCGAAATTACAGTATTCAGGTTGACTAAATTCTTAGAAAAGTAGTTTTGTGAAAATTAATAATCAATACAAAATTCATAAAACTTGAAACTGCATATTCACTAAGAAAAAGTCTCGGAAAAACCGAACTAATGAAAAAACTTTTATGAGCTACCCACAAAATAATAATGACGAAATGTGCATTGAAGGGTGGAATTTAGCAAAACAAACAAATCCCACTTATTTAAAGATTCGTGTGCATGAAGCGATAAATAAAAAATCTAACCTGACCTTTAAACGCTAAGTATCATTGAAATGCTTAGTTGTTTACACTTTCGAGAACAATTAAATACTTTTAATAGGAACACCCATCGTACGAATAAAAATTACTTTAACACTATAGTCTTTACAGGTATAAACTTTTTGAATAGTTTCCAATCGTTTCTTTTATGGATGCGCGCGTATGCAAGAACAAACACGCGAGTCATTAACTGTTAGAAACATGTTATTCAGTGTAAGCGAATCATTTTTTTTTAAAGTCCAAGTAAGCGATTCATTAGCAACCGAGAAATCCATTTTCTCTCACTCGGTGTAGGCAACTTGTTACGTGCATTATTTTTTCCCGCACGATTTAAGTGGAATTACAATTAACCTGTACTTAAGGCGGAATTACCGAGAAGTTTTTGTTTATTATATGGTTGTTTATACATCAAATACACGTGTCGTTTCAACCAATGTTTTGATAAAAGCGCAGGTATATAACGAGAATGTTTCAGCTAAATCAGCAAACAGTACACGATGATTTTTTTTTTATTTAGCTGAAGCTTTTTATCTTGCTACTCGAACTTCCGAATATAAAACGAGATTTAATTTTGTCGTTTTAATTATTGTACAAAAAGAAGGTTAATCGTATTCGATTTATCGCGAAAAGCAGAGCTTAAACAAGAGTGTATTTTTAATATTTGCTGCGAAACCCGCATTCTCTTTAAAGAACTTTGATGACATCAATGGTATGTTGATAATAAAGTCACAGAGTCGGCAAGGCTGGTGCAACAACAGTTTATTAGGTTGCGAGTCGAAGGATAAGCGAACCTTTACCGCTAATTATTAACATTAATTATTCAGCCATCCAATTAGACTTTTAAAAAGCTACACATCGCTTTTAACGTCGTCTGCTGCAGCGAAGTGCGCGCGAGCGCAGCTCAATGTTACGCATATTTCGTTTCCTATCTCGGTGAAAGTTAACGAAGATTTTTCCTGTCGTTTACATGCGTATATCTCTTGCGCGTGCGTATGCACTGTGAACGATTTTTCGTATTATCGTACTTCCTTTCTACTTCGAAGCTTATCGCTCCCTGAATTCTACTATTGCCTTAGGATCCAAATTTAGAAGGTTCCAAGCCGTAATCTTATATTGACATAGAAATTTCGAAAAGTCTCGTAAAGATAAAACAGTTGTTGAAGTGTTTATTGTTTGAAGTTGAACTTTGTGTATAGCGTTGTAAATTAAATTTTCATTTTCAAAATACACACTTTTTTAGGACAAAAAATATATTTCGCATATGTCGGAAGTTTCACGAACAAAGGATACAACATAAAACTGTTTATAACAGGTTTGAAAAATCAATATCAGAACAATTTACTCCTGTTCCGTACAAGTCAGCCGGCGCGTAAAGTTCGAAAACGATGGAACAATAGTCGCGGTGACACATCTTTTCGAAAAACCACGATACCTACATAGAATCGCATCGTATTTATACATATACGCGGGAAAGTCGCGTGTGCATATGTGCATGTGTGCACGTGAGCTCGACGCGGTGTATCGGATGGGAGCAGCAATTTGACCGCGGAAAAAGATGAGGTCCGTTATAAAACCCGATGCACGGCCGCGAGCGCATTTTCCTTTCTTTCCTTTTTTATTTTACGTAAGCCCCGCCGCTACGCGCGCGATCGCTACGAGACAGATATTTTCATATCTTCAAACGGCGACGAGCCCAGATATACATAATAGAGAGAGAGAGAGAGAGAGAGAGAGAGAACTTTTACTTCGCCGCTGTGTGTATATATGTATAGGTATCGACGAGTAGAGCGACTGAAGTGATACATTGCGTCACCAGGTCAGAGTGAGAGGAAGAACCCCGATTTAAATGGAACGCGCTTGCGTTTGTTTTTATACCTCGCACATCATTTTCGGAACGATATTCCTGTCTTGGATTTGAATTTCTTTATTTCTGTTTTAACCCGAATGACTCGATGAGTGTATAATGGCATAGGCGCTCTCCTAACGGTATTTCATTTCTCGTTTTTGAGATACGGTTCCTGAATTGTTTTCGGGATGATGTATTGGTGGAGGTTGAGGCGCGCTATGGTATTCTGACGTCGCGCGGTGTTGAGGTTTACGGTACTTTGACGTCACGCCGATTATAAGCTTTAAGATTTTAATTGGCTTAAATAAATATTTGACATTGTGATTTTTTTGTTATGCCTATACAAACGTGCTTCGAAGGTTGAACGTGAGAATCGTTCCTATTGCAAATTTGCTTTCATTTATTTATTTAGAATTGTAAATCGTCATTTCATTAGATGATATATTTGGTATTTACTGGAGAAGACATAGATAAATGTACATACCTATACTTGGTGCTCCTAAAATAAATTTTTTTGAAAGAGAACGTTAATCACGCGTGTAACCTAACGACGAAGTTTATCTATTTTTTGCGCCTAACAGTAATATTGAAAAACTAATTTACATATGTATTAATGTAATTCAACATAGACATTTTTAAATAATCTCGAGTATAACGTTAATCAAATTCGTTCAAGTATTATAATCTTGTTAAACTAATATTCATATCCTTCAGCTCGGCATGATTTACAGTTGATAAGTTATACCTATATATAGTTTTGTCGGTACAAATAATTTTATACTCTAGTAATAAATATCATAAATATGTGCTAGTAAAAATGTAATTTTTTTTATATACGTTTAAATTTAAAAAACTTTTTGCTTTATCGCACTAAACCAAAAATTGCGCACCAAAACAAGCCAATGGGAGATTATTGCGCGCCTGGTTAATATAAAAGGATAATGCAAAAGCGTCTTTTTTCCCCCCTTCTCCTCATCCAATCGAACGACAACATACGACGACAAACGACCTTCGTCGTGATTTCTCTCTCTTTTTCCCTCTCCTCTCCTCTCTCACTCTTTCTCTCTCTCTTTCGCGCACAGTATCTTTTCAATGTATTTACCTAGCAGTCTGCACGCGGTCTGCGCCATAAGGTAAAACACAAAAAGGACGTTTCTTGCGATGAATTGAGTTTAGGTTGTGCGCAATATTTCCCCGTTTGTTTACGTCACATTTTTCGTAGCGCGTCAGTCCGTGCATGTATGTGTACAAGTGCTTTTTCACGGCATTGCGGATTTATGAATAATTTCGAAATAGGGTTCGTTTTTTGTTTGCAATCGCGTGCTATACTTTGATTAGAATTTCGTTTTTTCTCAATGTAAGTATTTGGCTCGAATATTTTTAAGAGAGACCATCTGTGTTTAAAAGTTTCAATCGTATTACTGATTTAAAGATAAAGAACCCGTTTGTAGAATAAGTAAGATAATAAATCTATGCCAAGAAATTTGGAATTAAAATCCGTTTTAACATCAAAATGATTGAAATAATAGAAAATTCAGGGTTAACGTACATTTTTTGATTGAGAACTTCTTTTCATTCAGTAATTACGTATTATATAAAATTTAAAAATATCTGACACATTATACCAATTTTACCAGAAATTTATTACCTTTATCATCATTATGATATAAAGTAATATAATTTGTACTTTGATAATAATATGGAGGTATCTTTGAACTTGCGATCTATTCTTTATCTACATTAATCTCAACCTTTCAGATTGTCACTGTACTTTGTTGACTTTGCTTAATTTTAATTGAATGAATACTGTGGCTGCCTGTAACTTTTTTTATCTGAAGCAAAGTCGAGCTTCTACAGATTTATATTGGTTCTATATTTGTTTCTCGTACTCTAGTCTCATTACATTTACCAGACAACTAACACTTACCTTTAGTACAAATTACACGCAAAAAAGTACTGTTAAAACATGTTTTTTTTTCATAAAGAGATAAGAAATCAAACATTGCGCAAGACACAACTGTTTTCAGTGCGAATAGAATAGACTTAGTTTAAAAAAAGAACGTCTAGTATCTCAATAATTATATTACCAGTGTATAAGATTCTGCATGTGTACAGTGATATTTTTTATGCTAAATGTATTTTAGTACCACCTTTTGAAGTGTTTAAAAAATAGTTTGAAATTGAAATAGTCACATTAGATAGCCGTACACGTAATACTTATTTTAAACAATGTTAAGATATTTTAAAATTAACATATTACATCAACGATTTGAAAAATGTCTTTAACAGTACTTTGAATTAGAATATTCTCAACTAACGCTCGGCTAGATAAGTCTTATCTTTATCAATTTTAAATAGCGTATAGAGCGATGAACATTGGATCATTAGATATCAGTTATTGTGAAACACTTGAATTCTGCAAAGGAGATAGGGATCTGTTAATCCGAATTAATCTAGTGAATTCGTAATTCAAATCGTATTTACGGTGTAAATTCATAAAATTTAAATTACGCATCGAGTCCAGACACAAATCGAGTCAGTGAAAAGCTCGTTTTTAATATAAACTCGAATAAAATCATCAATATTTTATCAAATAACAATATGAAGGTTTTAAGTGAAACTTTTGGGACTGTTTTTTCTTCCAATCATTTTTTATGTTATCCGCTATGAATTTGAAATAGGCATTCGTATTCTTATTTGTTGCTGGCTTGCTGTTAGCGACAGCCGACGAAAAAAGCAACTGAAAAATGGTATAAAAGGAATAGCTAGGGAAAAAGTAGGAACTTGGAAATATCTTGTTTGTGCAAATATGGAAATTCCTCGTCGTGTGTTCGCTTTTATTCTATAAATATATGACATGTCGTGTAGTTTTGCCGTAAATAAAAGTGTATGTTACATTAAACTTTTCAAATGTTTATCAAAAACAGATAAAGTATCGAAATTCATTTCTACCGAGCAAAGTTTTTTTATCCCTTTTAAGCCGTAAAAAAATCGATCTATAAATCCGAGAAGGAATTAGAATATAAAACTGAAGAGTCTGGTTTTGGACGGAGACTGTTTTGAACTCTCGCAACATATATAATTGCCATATCCAAATTCAAATAGCTGAAAGTCCAGTTAGCGGCATTTGCATAATTTGAATCGTATTTCGAGAAGCTAACGTTCCTTTTTTTCGCGCACGCGTATTGTTGTAATCCTGAAAAATATGTGTCAAAATCCAAAGTTCAGCTAATCTACCGTTAGTCGATACTGTTAATACCTCCTATATCTATAATTATTCTAAACAAAGCACCTTTTTGCTCAATTCAACCGCAACTACATATCCATTTCCATTCTTAAACAGTACAATGAGCAAACGCGAAAAGTCGCGTTACAAAAAAAGATCATCTCGACATCCGAGGGGTGCGCTTGGAAAAAGGAAAAGTGTCAATCGGAAGGCAGTCGAGGATCTCGGGGAACTCGAAAAATCCAACTCCAGACAACAAATGAAAAAACGCATCGACTCGCAAGTTTCGCTGCTCTCTTCCGATATAGTTTTCTTCCCCCCTTTTCTTCCTCTTCGTCTCTCGATTCGAGACAATTTCAGACGGTTGACTCTCTCGCTCTCACGCCAAGGAGAGGCTACGACGCAGCAGCAGCAGCAGCACACCACTAGTATAGTCGTCGCCGCGCATTCCGCGGCGAACGGATTCCGGAGCGTTTTCTTCGAGAAGTGGCACGACTTACGGTACAGCATTTTCCAGGCGACGAGACTCTCCTCGGCCAGTGCACGCGGCTGTGGCGGCGGCGGCGGCGGCGGCGTCGACTCACTCGCCGAGACTCTGCGTGGTGCTTTTTTTCCTCCGTCTTACTCTCCACCTCCTTCTTCTTCCTCCTCTTCCTTTTTTGTGGCTCGGCGAAACGCGTTGAGGTGGCACCGCACGCGCAGTAGACGCATCTGGCATCGATGCGTGGACGAGGCTCTCTGAGCGAGTGAGCCCCGGCACTTTTAGGTCTCGATTATCGTCGTCGTCGTCGTTGTCGTCGTCGTTGTCGTCGTTCACTGCTGCTGCTGGAGCAGAGAAAATCTTGGGTGGAGCGATGCTACCGTTGCGAGGGCTTGTTCGATTCAATCAGTCCGTTTGATTAAAAGCCTGCGATGTGAGCTACTGTCTTTTTCGAAATGGCCTTTTTTGCGTTGAGTCCAAAAATTGTACAGCGTAGAAAAAGTATACAGCTATGTAATTTTATCGTGCCTATTTTATAAATCACTAATACCTAATTGATTCGTTTTTTTTAACATTTTCGTATTATGTCAGGTTGACGATGCCGTTAGTTCAAGTCGTTGTTATACAGCCTTTTAAAAACGCATTACCTTGAGATAATATTTAAAGACTTCATTCGAACGTTGGATTTTCTTGCGAGCGCTGAACGCTATACAGGCCGGAAATCTTTTTCTTGTAGATACGCTCGGTAAGACTGTAATAAAAGCTGTGGTGGGGATAGTGTCTAAAAATTAAAAAAAAAGCTGCGCCGCTCGAGAAAGTTCAAAAAGAGACTTTAATTGCTTGGACTGATGGAGTAGCACTTTCACAATCTCTTAATGAGGTGTGGAATGCGGATTCGTGGAGGATAACACATGCAAACATCGTATAGTCTCGATATAAGCTTAGCGTTGTAACGAGCTTCGTTATTATTGGACTGGTCACGTGACTGGTCCAGTATAATGTCACCACGCTAGTATAGCATTCTCAAGTAAAAACATTTTTTCTTCTTATTGTTGTTTATGGAAGGGTATCGTGCATTTCTTTACTGCGATAAACGTATAGACTGAATCAAACACAACCTGTAACAAACGTATTTACTTGAGCATTACCGCGGATATCTCTATTAAAAAATGTCTGCGCGTATCGCGAGGGGAAACGATTGTCGGTAAAAGTAGGCGAGCAGTTTTTCCGAATTCGTTTACGCTATGCCCGCTTACGAGCGATTCTCGACGCCGCCGCTATGTTAAATACCTTTAATACTTTCGAGTTCCATTTGAACCATTTCATAAGCGTTTTTCAGGGCTGTTATGCAAGTGCTATGGCTGCTGCTGCTGCTGCTGTTGCTACTTGCGCTGATGCTGTTACTGTTAGTCGAGAATTTCTTTGCCGAGTGATTTTGCGGTGGAAGAAAAAATAACCTACTCTAGTCGAAAGAATACTTGATACGCTTTTGTTATCTGCGTGGTGGTAAAGTTAAAGCTGATAAAAATCGTAATTCTTCTTTTTTTGTACGTTTGAGCGCGTAAGTAAGTGGATGTTGAAAGGTGTTGTGTGAAAAAATATGCGTTTTAAAAGCTACAATAATACATTGTTTCTGGACCAAAAGTAGGTCTAATCTTTATAAGCTTTTAGCTTGTTAAAACATTACAGATAAAATGAAATGTATTTAACAACTTATCTGCTTCGTAAAGCATGTATCGGACTTATTAAGTATATGATTATACAAAGTGTACGTAGAAAAAATTGTTTTGAATATTTAAAAGTTATTTATTGCAATATAAGAATAATTAAATTCAAGTTATAATTTTAGTAGCTTCATTCCTGACTCACCAATTAAATTTTTATTGCGTCGATATGACATATCACATTATGTCATTATTATTGTTATTCAATGTTCTATCGAATGCGTTTTTAACTAGTAAAAGTAATGTATCAATTGTATGTGACTACAATGGCTGAATTAATATGAATTCGTCGTCCAACGTTTCCAGGACATTATCGTTGTCCTTTTTCAGCTAATCGTATTTCACATAAATCATGGCAGTTATAATGGAGTTAGATCGCTGAAGCTTACATTCTTTGTTTACTTCGAAAGTATAAAACTTCACGACAAGCAGAGAAATTCTATAATGAAAAAATATTTCAAAATTTAATAATCAAAAAGCAAGGAAAAAATCAAATTCATTACATTTTTACAAAACCACAAAATCTCCAAAATTCCCGCTTACACCTTCACTCCGTCAATCTCTGTAAACAATGTAATTCAAGCCCTCTCTGATCTTCATGACTCTCTAACATACTCGAAATAAAAAATCCAGCGATATAAGTAAAAAAGAGGAGCGGAAAATCAGTAGCGGCAGCAGCAGCAGCAGCAGCGCGAGTCTCGGCTTATCGGCTCGCGCGATCCAGATCCCGCTTAACGTACGTCCTTGACTCGATCTGACTACGCCGCTGTTGCTGCTGCTGCTGCTGCTGCCACCGCCACCGCAAATGCCGCCGCCGCCGCCGCCGCCGCGTGTGTACAACGCTTTTACTCTCTCGCGGCGCGACGACGACGGCTTTTCACTCCTCCCCCACCTCCTTCTTCTCCTGTTATACTCGCCGCGCAAACGCTTGTTATTAATTTTCGCCTCTCTTTCCGGTATCGTGCGGCGACGCATTGTTTCGGACTCGCCTCTTTCAAGTGGATTGTTGTTGCTGTTGTTGTTGCCGCCGCCGCTGCTGCTCCTGCAGTGATATCTATCGCGATATTTTGCCAATTTCTCTTTCGAACCGCCGGAGATGGAAGTAAAAGCTGCGCAGACCGTTTTCTAGATCTCAGACGGCGAGAGTGTATAGAATGTCTCTGTCTCTCTTGGGTGTGCGAGATTTTTGCTGTAGTTATCCTTTTCTGCTTTGTTTCGTTTCAGCTAGGATATGCAGTTTGGTTGTCGGCAGTGCTTTGTTAAGGATTAGGGGTCGGCTTTTGTGAAAAGAAGTACACGTTTTTATGGGAAACTATTTTTGATTTATTAATAATTTGGAAGGATTATAATCGATTTTTACGCTAAACGTTACTGAGATATATTTTAAAAGAAATTGATCAATTATTTGGAATCATAAAGATTTTTATGGGATTCAAAAAATATACGTATTCGCTCAAATCTATTCTATACTGCACATATAATTTTACAAAAAGTACTTACTCACGCATACAGGAAGTGTATTATGATATCGGCAAGTTCAAATATGATTTTAAGACAACTTTTCTTTTAAAGCTTTCTCTACACGCACATGCAAAAACAATGTTTTTACTTATGTTTATGCATTCCAGTATGCATTAAAAATCGTAACAATAATTTTAATACGTTTTCTCTATTTTATCCGTAAAATTTTATCCTATACTCTAGTATACTATTTCGCTAAATTGTAGACTAAGCTGTATGAATACTTTACGTGAGACTTTTCTTGATTTTTTTATTCTGCTATCGTGAATAAGACAAATAATAAGAAGCTGATTTTATCATTCGTATAAATAAATTACGGCAAACTAAAAGTACTAGAGTGACAAGTAATAAATTATAGTATTAATGAACAAAAATCTTACTATTTTTCAAATTGCATATTTATTTACAATAAGCCATCGATTTTTCCTAATGACTCACGACTCAAAACTCATGTTAATTAGAGGGATGGGCTAGTGTAGTAAACGACGTGTAATAATTTTCGATCGTTATTCGTTAGCACAAAATTTTTTCAGATTAGGATGGAAAAACAAAGAAAATACATTAGTATTTATAATGAAGGGTAATGCCACCGATTGCGTACAATCTCAAAATTACGAAATCGAATAATGCAAAGAAATTTTCAATTGTTCTCTTTGTTTCGCGAACGATGCGTGACTGCACGAATATTTTAATATTTTTTCTTAAGTATTATGTTCGGAGCAGAGCGCGTTTGAAAATATTATGATGAAATTTTTCTTGTTTCGACAGACCTTGACTTATCGTTATCAGAGAAACAAATAGTACTGAAGCGTATACTAAGAAGTTAAATAAAATTTATCGTACAAGATTTTTTTTAATTATCACTTATAATATGAAGCGATCAGCATTAATACAATGTTGCTGCTATTGAATTCTCGTTGACATGAATATCGTAGGTATACAGAAATTAAATCATCCTGCGGATCTATTTTATATGGGTTACTATTCAAAAAATATTCAAAAAATTGTGTATAAACGGGACTACTTTCTTCTTAACAAACGTTCTTAGGCTTCATAAAATTTCATAAAGCAGTTGTTTAAATACACTTAATAATCAATCAAATTCGCTGTACGACTGTACACATTTTGCTCGATGTAAATGATAGAAAATACAATTTTACTATGTGTATAACATTCTTCTTTTTGTCTGTTGCGAAATAGGAGAAAGCAACAGCAGCGATTTAAAAGCGTCACATTACACCAACCTTACAATTTTTCTCAATTGTCATTTCGTGTTTACGATGAATTGACAACAAATCTCCCAGTATATATATAAACATGCGCTCAGAAAGAGAGACTGTACATTTCGGTAGCGCCAATATCGGTCCGATAGCTCAACATCGGAAAGAGCACGAGATCGTGAAAATATTTGAAAATCCATGACGCGGCAAAGAGACAATGCACAACTGGTGTGTGGAAAAATAACATAATCATTATCTTGTAAGCGTTGTAACGGCAAATACGCTCAGTCAGTTAAATTAATCGTCTGATCGCTCTCTCGCTGTTTTCAGTTACTCCCGTGTATCGCACACCACACACACGCACACACACACACACACTGCATACACACGAGGAGAGTAAAGACACATTCCGACTTTGTTTTCGTAAAGTCGATCGCCTCGACGCCTCTCCACTGTTTGTGCGCGCTTTTACAAAACGTTTAACAATGTTTCGATTGCATCACCGAATGTCTGTGTGTGTGTGTATGCAAAAGAGTGAAAGAAATCGAACGAATGCATGTGTGTGTCGTTGATTTTTGCGAAACGGGCGAACGACATTTTTTGGATTGTAACACGCGGGTGGATTCTATTGTTTACTTTGAAAATTGCACGTAAATTGAACTTGAGCTTTTTCGACGAATTCGTTGAATTTTTATAGATCATTTATACGGTAAAACCGTAATGTAAACTGCAAGTTTTTCTATAGCTTTGTCGAGATATCGAAGAAGCGAATGAAGTTTTGTCGAATTATCCTTCCAATTATTTTGAGGGGAAAAACTAGGACAGGCAGTAAAATCAACATTAATTGTGAAAAATAGTTTTTAGATAAGGGAACAACTATTTTACGCGAGTATGTCGAGTGAAAATGCAATTACTTATCGTATAATTGTATGTGTACTGGGGACTATTAACATAATATAATTGAGCAGCAAACAAGCACATTTTTTGTGCCACAATTAGTGTAATTAACGGCGATTCTTTGATTCACGTGCGAGGCTGAACGCTTCCTCGTTATAAAAGTAATTTTAGAGACTTTATTTTGGAAATAAGACGTTCGGCACGCAAAATTATGAAAATTTAATTTTGAAATCACACGTGTACATTCATTCCATTGTACTTTCCATTAAAGTATCAGGTAATAAAATTAAAAAAAAAAAATAAAAAGAAGCATCAGCTCGACTGCATTTAATGATTATGTTATTTTTAACTCCTTATACACTAATAAATGTGATAAAATAATTTTTCTTTGTTAATTCAAGTCCATTGATACGCGGTATACGTAATCGCGCGCAATCAAGATATTCTCAATTCTTATCTTCTGTTCCGCAATGAAATGTAAAGGATTTTAAGCAATTACTCGTGGCGACTAGTTGACCATCTTGTGTGTTGATTGTACATATAAAAAACTTGTATAATACTGGCACTTCATAACGATTACATCAGACGCGCGTATCTTCTTTTATACATAAACAATGGGTCTTTGTATAAGGTTAGCGAAACGAGAGTCGGATTGACTGCGGAGTTTTCCGCGTAAAATACCGAGACGAGCTTCGTACTTACATGCGCGCACGCATGAATCTAATCTACATTGTGTGTCGCGCGCGCTGTCGTACATCGACTCGATAGTTAATTAGTTAACGTTTTCGAAAGGCTCGCGCAAACAACTCAGCGCTACGGTAATCGTAAATTTTCATCCAATTGTTGGTGAATTGCCTGTTTCCTCGCCGTATGTATCGATCAGGAGAAATGAAGAAGATGCCTCGGGAAAATAAATTAATCTGCCCCATTTTGGCAAAAGTATCAGCTGACGTTTGGACAAAGCCTGGAACATCACTAACTATTTTTGAGTTTTATCAATATTCGTATATAGAAATTAACAATTTAAACCTATAATCCAGTTAATTGTCTAGCAAAAGTCTAGAGGTCGTTACGATACTTTGTCCAGACTAATTTTAGTCTTCTGACTTGAGCTACCAGATTTAATTTTTTTTACATGGAACCAATGCAATTTAAATCGTGTTTATCTTTTGTTCACCATTTAACAAAGTATCTTGAAATTATCGACATAATTTGTAGTATTTTCAAATTACTTTAAAAAGTCTTTCTAAACCACATCCAAGCTTCCAAACTACGTGCATCCATACCCCGAACCTATACAATCATCCTCGATCATCCTACCTCTAAAAACGAAAGCGCATACACGCGGAAAACTCAACCCCAAAAAGAAAGAAAGAAATGAATAAAGAAGGAAACTCGCATGCGCACGTGCTTAGTAGATAAGACAGCTTATTCCATTGTACATATATGTAACGTGTATATATATGTGTGTGTCCTATACAATGCAGATAGAGAGAGCGAGAGAGAAAGAGAGAGAGAGAGAGAGAAAGAGAGAGAAAGAGAGGGAGAGAGAGAAGGCTGCAACAGCAGCAGCAGCGGCAGCAGCAGCAGCGAAGTCGAAGTAAGCGGCCTCTCAGCGAGCTCTCTTTCCTCCGTCACACTTGGCTCTCCGTCGAAGTGAATGGGAGGACGAGGGCACGAGCGGCAGCCACGGCAGCGTCAGCAGCAGCAGGCGCCGTGATGCAGCAGTGCCGTGGCGCGAGGCACGTGTGCCCCGTGCAGGCCGAGTTTCAACTTGGCTAGATAGAGAGAGAGAGAGAGAGAGAGAGAGAGAGAAAGAGAGTACAATACATCGAAGTGTGCTGCCTGAGTTCTCTCCTCTGCACGTGTGTGTGCGCGCATACAGGCCCCCCCGACGACGACGCCGACGACGACGACGACGTCGAGCAACGCCGCTCTTGCTGTGTTGGCCGATCGACAAACAACATGCCGTCCTCCGCTGGTTATTATGACGACAGGAATCCACTCCTCAAGGGCAGGCTATCCAGGTGAGTACTTGCGCGCGCGCGCGCGCGCTCTTTCTCTCTCACTCGCTTTAGCTTCACTCTTGTACCTATATGCGATTGTAGTGTCTGCGATGCTCGCGGCGAGTGATTCTTTTTGCGTGCTTATCATGCGCGTGAGAGCTGTTCAAGGGTGGGGGGTTGGACGGCCTTTGAAATGGCGATTTTTTTTTGTCTTTTACGAAAGGGGAGGTTGTTGGTGAAATCGTACAGCTTCTGGTCGTTAATCATGATTTTTCTTTCTGTTGCTTAAGAAGTTGTCATGGTTTACTAATGGGGAGATGTCAGCTTCGTGATTATCGATGACATTGACGACATGTTTTACATAATTTTCGTGATTTGGTGATGCGGGTTTTAAGTTTGCATCATCGAGATACAATAAAATATGCCTTTTTTATTCAACTTTTTAGGTATTTTTCAATCAATTCAACTATTACTCATTGTTAAATATATGTCATATTCAAAAATCAGTCGAAGGGTAAGCTCATGATGATAAGAAATTATCATACGTTGTAATGTTAATAATTATCATATAGCGAAAAAAAACGAAATAAACAAGTTGTAATACAAAAGGTATTAAAAGACTCATGAATCTTGGTTCAAAAGGATAACAACTTGATCTAAGAAAGTCTTGTTCTCGTTTCTTAAGAATAATTATACTTTCTTATAAGCAGACTTCACTTGATTCGAAAGGATTTTTTTTTCACGATCGTTTCTCTCGTACTACGTAACTTCTTTTTCTGTGCAGTCACCCTTACGTAAGAGAAAATCCGTAGGAAGCGTAAAATAAAATTAATAACTAATCCAATCTTATGAATTTCACTTTGGCCAGAATTGATTTTACGAAAGCAGTTTGCATTTTACAAGTGCATAAAAAGAGAATTCTATGCGGTGCTCGCGCAGTAATTCTTAAAGTAAACACGAGCCTTGGAACGCCTGCAAATATTTCATTGTGCATTTTTAAAGCCGGCAATTATTAATGGATAAAGCATATAAACCACTTAATAAATCAGCGTTTTACGGCATAATTGATGCGGAGCCCATATAATTCGTGGCTAAATAATAGTTATTGCTAATTTTCATCCCGATACGGATAAAATGCGCCTCGTTACCAATACTTTTACTTTACGGCTAAATTAATATATCAGACTCTGAAACGTTATTATCATCATCATCCCGTTTACGCTTCTCCTGGCTTGCTCTCCATATAACTTTTACATTCTCGTAGCCGAATTATTACACAATTTTCACTTTTGTACAACAATAAATAAAAGCCGATAAGGTTACATAAAGTGGAAAATGGCATGTTTATGTATAAAAAAGCTAAACGAATTCACTCATTATAAAAAAAACAAGTCTACGAAAAAAAAATTAGTGAGATTTTAGAAATCAGCGGTCGCCGGTTGTGTAACGATATTTTTAGAGCCAAGAGTGTATTTTAGAACGCGTCAAAAAATTCCTTTCGACAAAAGCAGAAAAAGCAGAGCGAACGCGCGAGTCGCTGCATCCCAATTCACGCATTCGAGAGAAAAGATGCCGCCGCCGCCGCCGCCGCCGCCGCCACCGAAGTATAATTAACGGCTCGTACGAGCGCGAGGGTGAGCGAAAAAGGAAGAGGTTGCGCGCGAGAGATGATTCTCGGGTAAAGCGCTGGGGGTAAAGAAGAGATGAAAAGGGAAATGAACTGAATTTTTTTCAATTTGGTGGTTTGATCATTTTTACATAAAAAAATTGGATCGAATTTCTCTGTTTTTCGTTTATTTTAAAATCGAGTTAGATATATATCAGAGGAATTTACAATGACCTCAAAGTTTATAACTCTTGAATACATTACTTAAAAAATAAACACCGACTATAAAGTATGCTTTTTCGTATTTTTACTTAACGCCCGTAAAAAAAAATGATTTTATTCTTCAGTTTACTCCCCTATTTCCTAGGATAACACACAGTGAGAATTTTTCCGGCTGCCAAAATAACCATTTTTGCTCGTGCTGCACTCGCGAGAAACGATAACGAAAAAAAAATGACGCGAGAAGAAGGACAAAGACGGAGATGAAACATACGTTACGAGCACGAAAGCGAGATTGAAATATATATGTATATGTATATATAAAAACAGAGAGGGAGAAAGAAAGCAAATAAAGCGGAGGGTAAAAGTGCGGAGCGTCGAAAAATTTATTAATGCGTCACGTCGCCGTAGTCTCGAGGCCGGCCCATTGTTTTTCCACTGTTTGCTTTAAATCTGGTGCGTTTTCCACACGGTATCTGTGTATAACGCCGACGCGTTACATGTAGCTCTTCGAAAGTTTCTCGTGAAAGCACTCATGTGTGTGCGTGTGCGTCATTGCACGTACGCGCGCACCTGGACGGTGTATTTTTTTCCTTCTCTTTTTTTTTGAAAGTTTTAGGAGTAGGTGGAATGTAATTAGGTGATTTTTGTCGTTTTCGGGATATATACACGTGCAGGTTGGATAAATTTTAATGGTTGTTTTGCAACGCATGGGGGAGGGGGGACGCTTGTTGCGTTTTATGGGTTTTGCGCGCGGGGACTGATTTTATTGGTTTTGGAGGAAGAAAAGTGAGCTGTGCGCTGGGCAAATTGTTGCGATTACTATTCTCGCGTGTACACTCTTTTTTTTTCTCCTTTCGTTTGGCCGAATTATTTGTTTTTCGTTGTGAATAGCTGAATTAATCAGATCGATACTGTATACTTTGAAAGCACTTGCGAATTGAAGTTGTTGCGGTTCAGATCGTATACAGTTAGGTAAAAATGCTATTTTTAATTCTTGCTCATGGAGCTTATTATTGGCTTATTTTCAAGCTTTTTTCAGTTCAGGGTTAAATTTTCTTTAAATTATCAAGTAATTTTGTATATGGGTTAGTATATATATATCTACTCGTATTAACTGAACCAAAGAATTCCCTTCCCTTCTCCAAAGTTAAAACCAACTTTCTTATTTCCTACGAGCTAATTTTACCGTTGACATTTCTATTCTTGAACTGACTTGCATTTAAAAAGTTTCATTAAGTTTTACTCGGTTAAAAAGTAAAATGCCAAGCAGCGATTACAAAAATTGATTTCTTCTTTCGAAACTTTGTATCAGTTATATACCCTCCATTGTTCTCGAACTATTTTGCGATTTTAAAATTCATAGCTTCGCCGAATTGCACAGAAAATTTGAGTCAAAGTTCAGAGTTTCAATGGCGAACTTGTCCGTCTGGTTCTCGGTCTGGCTTATATACTGCGCTAACAATAAATATAGGCTAACATTCAGAATGCTATATATTTAGTGGATACAATATTACGTAAAACTGCGTTATACGGTGTCATTAAAGAAAAAT
>UELU01140063.1:0-21715 GCA_900490025.1 Megastigmus dorsalis | reverse complement strand
TTAAAAAGTAAAATGCCAAGCAGCGATTACAAAAATTGATTTCTTCTTTCGAAACTTTGTATCAGTTATATACCCTCCATTGTTCTCGAACTATTTTGCGATTTTAAAATTCATAGCTTCGCCGAATTGCACAGAAAATTTGAGTCAAAGTTCAGAGTTTCAATGGCGAACTTGTCCGTCTGGTTCTCGGTCTGGCTTATATACTGCGCTAACAATAAATATAGGCTAACATTCAGAATGCTATATATTTAGTGGATACAATATTACGTAAAACTGCGTTATACGGTGTCATTAAAGAAAAATATTTATTTCGCTATTTAAAGACAATATTAAGAAACAATAATGATTTTTAATAATAGCAGTAATTGCAGATATAAATATAATCCAAGTACAAAACTTTCTAAAATGCTCTATAGAATTCATTTCGCAGTTATATCTTGACTCGAAATGTTGCAGCAAGCATTTTGTTAACCTATTTTTTCTTTTCGATTTCAGCGTGTATATTTAAATTAAAAGAAGCACTGAGAAAAAAATTGCAATCAGCCTCCATTTAATCATGTGAAACATTAAAACAAAGGTTTCGCCTAATTTTAATCGGTCTATACTTAACATACCTCTCAAAATTGCACACGCAAAACCCACCATCTAAAACGTCTAACCTCGCAAAATTTTCCCGGCATTTTCCGATGCCACTGTCTATTATCTCTCACCTTCCACTCCCGCATTTACATCGCAAGCTATAGTCTGGCTCACCGAACGCACGTGTGCGCCTTCACAACGACGATACATCACGCCTATACATATATATATATATATATATATATGCATACGGAGAGGCATGTGCACACGCGTTTGCGAAGCCCGTCATCATCGGCGCATGAAACACGCGCCCGCTTTTCATTTCTCTCTCTCTCTCTCTCTCTCTCTCTCTCTCTCTCTCTCTCTCTCCTGAGCTCCACGTGGAATAAGTATCAAGCAAAAATTGCTAATGCCATGGCATGTGTGGAATGTCGCTCGCTCTTTCTCTTTTTTTGACGTCCCTTGCCGTGCACTTTTACGATGCGATTTTTGTAGGCGAAGGTTGACGATCCGCACGGTGATTCATCTTGTTGTTATCTTCAATTTCTGTTTTTGTTTTTTCGTTGTTTTGTTATGGCTGCAGGGTAATGGGATGCGTCACCATGTTAGTTGAGTTCAAATACTTACTTGTTGCTGGACGAAGACTGGATTAGTATTGTGTTGCTTGGATTAGTCTCGATTAGGAATCGGTCATTATTGAAACTGTGTGCTTCGATGTAATCTGGATGTAGGTCATTTTTTGTTTTCTTTGTGATTATACAGTATTGACGATGACAAATTATTATTATTTTGGGTGAATAACTTTTGAGGTGAAAGCAAAGCAGTTGTAATTTTTATTGCACATAAAAAATTGTGGCAATAAAAAAAAACATTATGTATATAACTTTATATGTAGCAAAGTATATTCATATATTGGCCAAAATTTATCTGACTTTCAGATTTTTCATATTTAAAGCTCATTACAGTTTAGAACAATTTTAAGTTATGACTAGAACTGTAATAGAAACATAATCTCAATATATAAGGCCATACATTAAAAAGTTAATGTTAAACGCTATCACATGGTAAGCATACCGATTTTAAGTATTGATTTAATCGGTCAACTTTTAAAAATAAATATAGCTATAGAAGCAGTGACAGAGTGTTTCCTTGCTGTATATCAAACGACAAATCAAGCGTAAATGATGGCTTTCGCATTCTTCTTCAATCCATTGATTTCTTCTCCATTAATCTGTTACTCTCGTTCCTCTATTCCTTTTACCTTCGATTGATTTAATGCGATTTACCTGCAGCATAGTATGCGAAATATGACGTCATTAAAATCACATTTATCTAAAAATATACTTATATAGGAATTCTAATTTACAATAAGCGTTGGTTTATAGAATGCGTATTTTACCTAGTGAAAATATTTAATTCAGATTGATTTCCTGATAAGCACTTTTAGAATTCAATTTTATTTTGTTGCTATTGTCAATTTCTGATTCCAATAAAAGCATACCTGATTTAAACTACAGATATCAGAACTTTAAGAATCTGATAAAAAAAACAGTTATGATTAACAAAACCCCTGCATAAAAAAGTCTTGCTGCCAAATCATACTTATCAAATCAAATCAACAAATAAAAATACTTTATAATTCGCAAGATAAAAGCTAAATTCAATTCAACCTGAAATCAGTGAAACTCACGACAGCGTCATGATCGATGCGCATTAAAACAAGCTATTTTGCAAAAAAAAAGTCTTTGTTCTCCGCTTTATTCGCACACACTATACACCTTATCGAAATTTTCATCGAGCATCGTTAAGTTGATTTTCGCTGTTTAGATCGACAATACGTATATAATACGCGCACAGTAGTAGCTTTAGCACATAGTTGCAGCTCCGCGGCGCACACACCGGACTCACAGAGGCGTGAAGTGGCGTAAGGTCGCGCGCGCGAATCGAACGTTCGGCGTGCATGTGGCACTGATTGCTAAATGCTCATTGACGCGCCGCACGCGAAATCACGTATATAGAAGCGCGTAGAGCAGCAAAGAGAAAAGAAACGCGCGCGGATACTGTGTGTCTCGGTGTGTCCGCAAGCGCGTGAGAAATTAGTCGCAATGTTTTTATCGGGAATGAACTTGTAAAGGCTGTCGTTTTAACGGGGTTCGCGTATATTGTAAGAGGTTTCGATGTTTTCGGCTTTTATTGCAACGCGAGAATTATGCGCGCGGTTTTTTAAACGTGGCGAGTAACTGGAATAGGCGCATACTGTGCGTATGCATATATGTTCTTGGCAAACGGCAAGATGGAAGATTGTCAGTTTCTTTTTGTTGTTCCGGTTGATCAAGTTTGAGTTAGGCGTAACCGTTATACTGCTGATAAAGCTTTAGATTTCGTAGAATTTTTGCATTCGAAAATATAATTGTTAAATAATAGGTCTGTAGTTTTTTAATTTTCTAGTCTATAACTGAAGAAAATATGTTTATCAACTTCTCAACAGATATTGAATAGATCACAAAGAATTTTATAACAAAGAAAAAGTAGTATTGTGCCACGCGTAGGTCGACGGAGGTTCGATAAAAACGTTAAGAAATTGAGACTGAACACGTTGTTATCATAGTCTTAATACCCGACAATTTAATGCAATATTATTTTAACGCTGTAAATTACAAAGCAAATCCCTTTTGAAGTTGTTAAATTATCCATATAGCTCTTGCGGTTTGCATCGAAACGGAGAGGAAAAAGAAATTTAATAAAAGGGTTCCAGCTGCAGAGTTACTGTCTTTGGTAAATTAATGCTGGTAGCTATTTTATATAGCGAGAACGTACTGAAACTAAAGAGGTTACGTGCACTTATGTAATGGTTTCGTGCTTTATTATTAAGTGTGACAAATTTTTCTTACATCGACGAGGTCAATACTAATCATTGGATTGAAACGGGGAGAATCAAGTAATAGCGATTATGTTTTAACTGTATACATCACATGCCGCTTGTAAAACTTTTTTGTTCGAATTTTCGATGTGTAAAATCGTCACTTTGATACAGTCAAATTTTTCCATTGACTTCTAGTGTGGACATTGATAAAAAATATAGTCTGATATAAAAACAAGAATGTGCTTGATCTCTTGTCATGTGCTTACTCTTGGATTAATGGGTGTACGAGTACTATTACATTAGAGGGAATTCTGTATATTTTGAGATAGTAGTCTTGGCTTTTACAGTTAATTACGTGTTTCGTACTAAATCAAGATCTTTAGTGTACTCGGATTTTCATGAGTTATAACCATATAAATTTGTTGAAAATACGACCCATTAAAATATGGTGATGGTTAAAAATAGTTGATGAAAATTAATTTGTTTTAATATTAAATTAATTCAATTTTAACTATGCCCTTAATTGTCTTCAGAATATAGGTAATTAATGTAAAAAGCAAAATATTGAATTGTAAGTAAATTCTATCGGCACTTGAGTTATATCCATTACAATTATATATTTAATTATAAAGGGTTCAATATCGATAAGCAGAATTAAAAATTCTTTTACTTAAAAAAAATTAAAAGCCTATAATTTGTCATGAAAGAATATAGAAAGTGTTAAAATAGATAAAAAATTTAACAAATTTCATTACAAAAAACGTAGTTCTCACTTTCTGAAAAATGTATTGCAACAATTTTAAATCGTCTTTAAAAAAAAGATCGCTGCTAGAAAAATACACAGCATTCGATTCTCAGCTCACAGCCAGGAAAATACTGTTTATACTATCTAAACAACGTAACATATCATTCAACAGTTACATATTTTATGCGCGTCTTAAATGTGTATAAGCCACACTTGCTGCGTGTTATTAAATCAGTAAATTTAAGTGTCGTGAAGTGACGATGAAACGCGCGTCACTAGTTCAATCAATTTCAAAGTACAGTCAGATGTATTCTCTAAATATTTTATCACAAAATTTCGCATTCTACATTTGGAGAGTAATTTTGTAATAATTAGTATGCGATCCCAATCGCCGATAAGCTTGGTCGAGAAACCCAGACCAAAGATCTCTCTTCACAAACTTTGGCGTATAATTGTTTTATGGACTTCATTAAGGCAGCTAAGACGACAGCATATGGTCGCCTGGCTATCTCGAAAACGAGTCTGGTTTCATTAGTAAAATGCAACGACTGCGGTCTGCGACGTCCTATTCATAATATAATCTGAAAACTTTGATTAGAAAATATCTACCCCCGTAATTTTGATTGTTTGTTCATCAAAGAGCTTAACAGCCACAACGATAACCACGAGGAAGACATAAATGAATGCATTATATGACTATTGCGCACTGTATAAACTCGAGACACATTTGTCTAGAACAAACAGTGAATTTTGAGGTTAAGTTCTCTCCCATTCCAGACCACAGATACAAAAGAGTCAGCAAAGATAAGCGAGCGGCAGCGACGCTCAAAAACTGATCTCCGATTTATGTCAATCCACGACGCTTTAAGAGAGAGAGAGAGAGAGAGAGTAGCTCGATCTGTTCTCGACTCGCGACGCATCTAATCGTCGATATCCTCTATCTCTCTCTCTCTCTCTTACTCTCGACAGTGCTCGCGTCAGCAGCAACGGCAGCAGCAGCAGCAGCAGCAGACCAGCATACCAACGTCGGCGCGCGCGGCGTGCACGTAAACTTAGGCGACTCAATTTCTCGATATATCTCTCTCTCGCTACACCGCTGCTATATAACACTGTGTGTCTGGAAGTGTGTGTGTGTGTGTGTGTGTATCCAAGCGGCGAGTCGTAGAGTCGGGGCCCGCAGCTAAAAACACTTTCACCGTGGCTCGCGCGCCGTGGATTTCTAACGCGGCTCGCCGCTATATAGCCACTACTGCTTCGCCGTCGTTCTTTCGCCACGTTATATTATTCGCCGCGGAATAGCTGTTCACTGTCTAAAGTGGTATAGAGAGCGTTTATATAGCTCAGGTGTGTCTCTCTGTCTCTCTCTCTCTGTGTATATGTGTGTTGTGTGTCTGTGTGTGTGTGTGTGCGAGTAGTTGGCGCGGTTCGCCGCGATTATATCCTCGTCGACGCGCCGAGCGAACTAATTGTCCCTCCCCCGCGCGCGCGCCTCTTGTCTCTCGGCTCGTGTAGCGACTGACGCCTTTTTTTTGTGTTTCTTTGTATTATGGCTGTGTTGCGGTTCGATTTTCTTGTACGTAATGGTGGGACTGTTTATCGGGACTGGATTCCTATTTTTTTTTGTTTCGAAAGCTGAGCTGCAGTTTTGGCGAGGTTACGTTTTGACGTTGGATAATCTTGAGATAAGAGAGATATTGATGTTTTTTTTTAGTGCAGAGTGGAAAATTTGGTACGACGCATTATTTTAGCGGTTTGTTGATGACTTTTTGAACATAATGCGACAGTTGGACGATGGATAGTTGTATGCCGTTGTATTTTTCTGAGTTTGAATTCAAATACCTTCTTCCTTGAATAATTTAGGGTAATATGTTTTTAATTACAATTTAAAATATATTTAGGCCAGTAGAAGTGATCGGTATTGAATGAAACTGCAGAATCATCGATTTCATCGGAATCTAGAGATTTTGCTGGAAATGTAAAGTAGGTTGAGAGGACTGATAAATCACCGTCTAAACTATTCTAAAAACCTGTTTGTTTCATTATGAGCCAAAAATGGAATATTATATTATGAATTCTTATTACTTATTTAAAAGTTAGCTAAACTTGTAAGCATTGTTTGTAAAAGCAGAACTTTTCTTTTAATTCAATTTCGAGAGCCAATTTTTTAGAGATAATGAGTTAGTACTAATCATTTAGAAGCAAAAACTCGTGATTTCTAAATTCATTTTTAAATTGAGGATTAAAATGTATCTTTAAGTGTGCAATCGACAACATTCTTTACGGATAAAGTAAGTCGTGAAATACGGTTGAATCTAATTATAAATGCGCTAAGCTAGTGCACAGGCACATTACGATTCAAAATTTAGATTTTGAAGTTATTCATTTATGAGATCATTTATTATACATGGAAAAAAATAATAAGGTTTTCTCATTCGAAAGAAATAAGTCATATCCAATCTTGTTATACACTCCTGAATTTATTTCAATAAAAAAATTGTATATTTAAATGGATTTATAAGTTTAAACGTTCCACGCATTTACACAACATTTACTCAATTAGCTCATTTCCCATTTTGAAAAGTTTAATGATAACTGAGCAACAGCAGAACCGTTACTTTGTGTTTTAATTTTAATTCATTTAAATCGGAGTCATTAAATTTCTAGTTCACACCATCGGTTGATTCTTTTTCTTCCAAGTTGGGAATATTAAGCGACTGAAGTGTAGAGAAAAAAAAGTAAGAAACTGGCGCTGTTTTTAAATAAAATTAACGTCATTGCATGCGGAATGAGAATGTTTAGAAAAGGTGAAAGCCGATTAACTGGTTTTGCTTCTAATCCCAATGAATCAGTATGATGCATTTAATTTGTAATTGTCGACGCATTAGTATTTTATAGTATTTTATAAAATAGAAACTGTTAATTAAATGTTTTGATTTGTATAATATTTTAAGAACTTACAAGGCTAAGAAAGTTAATAAATATTTACGCAATTGTTATTTAACTATTCTTGTTAATATTCACTTTAAATATTTATTGATTGAAATCCGGAAAGGTGTTTCATTAGAAATCATCTGTCAATTTCAGTATTGTATTATAGATACTTACTTTGATTGGTAATTGAAAATGCTAATTAAGGCAGTTAGAATCTTTCAACTTATAATTGTATCCGCATGCAGTTCATAAAAATTGCTGAATTATTCATGGATTACTTTTTGTTTAATCGCAAGCAAATTGTTCAACTTAATTACATCTGTTAAAAGTTTTCTTATAAAGAAAAATAACTATCTTTACTCATGATAAGCAAAATATTTCGAAATGTAACTCATGAACTGCAACATTGAAACATTTATTTTTGGCTGCAAAAACATAATAGTGTCAATAACACGAATGGAAATGCACGACATGAGCTAAAAAATCGTCGTAAATAATCAAAGCAGTTAAATACACGAATATAACTCACGTCGAGAAGTGGATTTTAATCTACATCTTTTGTGTACATCTTTAGATGCTTAAAAATATATATTTCCTTTGACTAAGTTAAGAGTGAAACTTTTTAAGAGCAAACTTGAGCGTTAAGATGCGATCAATGGCGTGGAAGATGATTACTTTCAAATGTTGTAAAGCATTCTCCTTATGGCCTATTATAAACTAAACGGTGTCATTGAAAATTTATTTTATCAAATGGTTTTATAAGTTATTTTCCGAGTTTCAACACTATTCTCCACACGAAGTTCTTGCATTCTTCTCGAAGTCATAATAAAATAAGGAGGCAAACTTATGCTAATATCTAGGTTCTCACAAAACTACTAAGCAGAAAAATAATTATTTTTCCAATCAAACTATAACACAAATCCGAATAATTCATGCACTTAACCTTCATTTTTACGCCAAATGTGGGTCAACCATGAAATCGTTCATTATCATGACACTACTTACGCAATGCACAGTAGCACAATACCGACTTCCGCAAAGTGAAAAAGAATCGCGATGGCGAAGACAAACGCAGCAGATAACATGGAACCTTAAAATATAAAGTGTTTTACTCACGTGCATGTATAAAAGATACGTATTCGCACTGAAAAGAATCTCCGTGCGGGTAAAGTTGGTATAAGAGCGGAATTTAGTTTAATGTGGAATTGTGGGTCATGAAGAATGCGAGTGTGTATTGCATGATTCACACCTTTTCTTGCGAAGTGTACAGTTAAGAGTGTGTCCGTCACGCGCGATAGTATACATACGATCGACACTTAGGCGTCAAATAATCAGAAAATTGGATAATATGGAGATGTGATTGGCGAGGATTTATCACCAGTTCGAACCAGGATGGACGGATTGCAGGTTGAATTGTCAGATCACATTCGCTTCTCGGAACTCAAATAAACTCTCCAGAATCTGCGTCTCGCAATTGCGCAATGCCAATGTATTCTGAGTCAGATTTTTCGACGAGTCGCGTAATAAAAGAAAGCATCGGAACAGCAGGGAGCAAATTCACCAGTCTCTTCCAATAACCGTTGAATGAGCGAGAGAGAGAGGAAAAAGGAGAAGCCATAATCAAACAACACCAGTTCAGCGACTTCGTCCATTTCGTGAGCGCATCCGAAACATATGGTCTGCATCTGATCGATCCTTAGCACGACAGGCAGCGCGGCTCTGCGAGCAGGCTCGCCATAATAGTCCCGTCTCCAGCTTAAAAATCAGCTCGTAGACCAATCTGGAATCTTTTCCGCGTACCGCCTTTCCTCCCTCCTGTGCCGCGGCCTTTACTCCTTCGTACACCTATACATGCTTTAACAGACACGTACACGTGAATGCACAACGAGAGAGAGAGAGAGAGAGAGAGAAGGAGGAGGCAGAAAGTCAGCACTCGCGAGCATTCGTGTGCAGGTGAAAGTCGTGAAGAGCAGCACCGACGTCGAAGACGAATGGCCTCCTTCTCTCTCTCTCTCTCTCTCTCTCTCTCTTTTGCTACGGCCTCGACTTCCACACACACTCACACTCGAAATTCTCGAGAATCCGAAAATTCTCCGTAAAGTCACGCCTTCGAAGACAAGCACGCGAATGCGATTATGATCCGTCCAGGTTCTCCTTTTTGGTACCATTTTTGCTTTTTTTTATGCGGTGCTCGAATTCTGGAGGTTTGTGATAGTTGCGGTAGTGGGGGTACACCGGGTACATATATAACTGGTAATTTCGAGAGGTAGATTGCGATAATGTGCGGCATATGGTTGATTTATAAGGAGGAGAGGGAGGAGGAGTGTATGTAGAAAGTGAATTGAATATAAAGGCGGCCTGTTGCCTTCCTTCCTTTTCTTTTTTGCGTCTTCTCTTTGCTCCTTTCGGGGAGGATGGACTGAGGATGAAGGAGGAGGATTATCGCCGCTGAGGACTGTTATTAATTGAGGATGTTATCTTCAGGGGGGGGACTTTTTGTGATGTACATTACCTGGCTTAAACGCGTAAAATTGTGGGCAAAGGCTTTTTTTGGGTACCGAGGGCGTAGTTTATCGACATTCTGCAATGTAGTTCAGACTTTGATGGCTGTCGTCTCGTATTGTTCCGCAAGTTTGAACGGACGATAAACGTTCAGTTGGAATGTCCATTGATGTTTGTAACAAAATAGGTGTATTATGAGATTCTTGGATATCGAGCGGTCATCCACTCAAATAAAATCTTACGAAAGGATAAATTTGCTTTTGTTTTCAAGTGTTAGCCCAGATTTCGAAGATTCTTCATTTTATGTTGGATCGTTTTATTTCCATGCAATTTATGGTACTGCGGATGTTAGTTTTCAAGTCATCATTCATATACGCAGTGAAAGAGTTGTTGAGTGTATTAAAACTTTCTTGACCATTGTAGCAGGAAGGATTTCCTTGAAAATTTTAATTTCGTTGAGAATGTTCCTTACCTTGACCAATTTCTTTCAATTGACTCAATTTTTTTTTCTTTACCATTTAATTACTATTTTATACCATTTATGTATTATTTCAATGGATTTAATAAAGGCAAAAAACCGTTTTAACAAGATCACGAATTAAACATAATCCGTTTAAATGAAGATAATTTATAGATGTTATTTACGTCTTTTGAATAGGTAAAATAGAAATCATTTTTTGGTCAAGGACAATTTTTTTAGTAAAAGTATTGTTTGACTTTATATATGTAAGTTAAAAAGAATACTTGTTACATATTGAGAATATAAATGCATTTACAATACAATAAAAAAGTATACAGTTGCAGAAAGACACCACTAAGTACTCAAAATATAAAATGAATTTAAATTCAAATGATTACTTATTTGTTTTTAAAGAAAACATCATTTAAACTTGGCGTTGTTTGGTCGGAAAAAGAGGTGAATTTGTAAGGCTTACAACGAAGGACTTATTAATTGTCGAAGAGTTAATTTAAGTTAACTATGATTCTCTAGTGCAACAAGGGCATAATAGACTTCAGAAACTAGTTCACTGATGGGTTAATCTTTTAATACGTAGTCGACCACGAAGCTTTTCCAGTAACATGCTAAGAAGTGCAATTGGAAAATTGAAATCATTGCACAAAACTCTTCCACTCACTCACTTTTTCCATTCTTTCATTGGTATAAATTCTCTTATTTTTTTCTCGAGTTTCGTTCATAAAAAGATGATATATTTGCTCTGAAATTAGTAGATTATAAATGATTCTGATGAATCTTCATAATTGAACGATAATGCATTACTCGTATGTAAAAACGCACACGCAATCATGTTGCATACAAAGGGAGGACGAACTAGCAAAGTACCAGCAATTATTTATCCAGTTATAATAATCATCAAGGTCTTTATCGTTATATACGTGTACCCGTTACTTTTTTCTACTGCACACCGCAAAGTATCCCTGATTTAAAATGAGACACGCATCAATTTATCGAAACTACTGTTAAGGTAATATGGAATATATACTTCAATTTTTCGCTCGTTACAAAAACGACAAAATTGTTACATTGAATTCTTTTAATGCTCGTTATACAAGGCAAGAAGGCATACACAATTCTTCGAAGAGAAACTCTTTTTTCGTAGGAATTTTATTATTTATAGTCGCGCTTTGATCGAAGAGAATAGTGGCTTGCTCAACGCTGCATTAGTACATTCGAGTTCCATTGTTCGAGAATCGATCCGAGAGACCTGGACTCTATGCTTTCTCCACACCGATTAATTTTTGAGCCAGAGGAACATTTTAAATCAATGACTTATTAACGCTACGTGACGTTGCATTTTATACGCTACTTTTGTATACACGTCCTGTATCTGGAATGTCCGTTTCTTTTTTTGTTGTGTATAGCAGCACTCGTTAACAATTATAGTTCAGCTCTTGTAAATGGATTGTGCCGTATAAAGTTTTTGGTATTGTCTTTTATTAAATCCTATTAGGTCTCAGTCATTGGCTGATGCGCGTAAAAGTAGGCTTAGCGCCAGCGGTAACCCAGAGAATCCAAAGAATACACCGTTATTCTAGATAAATGAATACATTCGAACCTTTTATTTCTCCACGGCCCGTGCAATATTATTTATTAACGTTTTTATAATAGAATTAATGTTACTTCATAATTCACCATTTATAGCGTCCAATTTAGGTTATTTAATACTATTTAAGGAACTAGAAAATAGGATTACTAAGATTTTCAAAGATAACATAAATAAAAATAATTCATCATTAAAAAACTACTAGTTAAAAGTAATGTCTGTTTTAAGGCAACCAGAAAGGCCCCTTTAATCGCCAAGAAACGGTTATTACTTCGTCTAACCTGAAAACGTTAATTCCTCTGTTAGTTAAGTACAGTGTACACAATTTAAAAACTATCTCTAGGAAGTTGGAAAAAACAAAAAAAAATAGCGTCGCCCGCACAATCAACTTAAGAAAAGTACTACTTCATCAGTCGACTCTTTCTCCTCATCTCTCTCTTGTACATCAGAGAAATGAAGACGAAAGGCGAAGGAAGAAAGAGAATTGGCGTCGCGCGCTCGCCTCTCGCCGCCAGACACGTCGTTGTGCTCCCAATTAAGATAGCCGCTCAGCAGCTCTATTCCCGCCAACGCTCGCGAGTCTACGAGCAGAAGATCGCGGGGGTATGTGGCATACGTGAATCCTGCAGATCGCGTGTGTGCCTCTGTGTGTATGTGTGGAAGAGAGACACAGAGAGTCGATGGTCTCTGGCGTGACGCGTCGCCGAGGGGATATATTGCCCGACTTCTCTCCTGTGTGGATGGTTGAATTCCGTTATACACGGCCGCCGCGGCGTTGTCCTCGTGCGAACGCCGCTTTTTCTTCTTCTTCTTCTTCTTCACCTGCGCGAGCTGCACGTGTGGGAATATATCGCTGCGAGAGAGAAAGAAAGAGAGATAGAGAGAGAGAGAGAGAGAGAGAGAGAGGTGCATGTACGCCGCGCTCGTCTAACGAAATTATAACCCCATTTGCTTGTACCTTTTTCTTCTTCCTCCTCTTTTTTTTTCTCTTCTACCTTGGGCTTTATTGTCTGGTGGAAGAGGAGTGGCTAGTTGGGGGACGATATAGAGGCTGGAGGAGGAGAGTTAATAAGGGAAAAAGTGTCCTTTCGCGAATAAAAAGCGTTTAGGGAAAGTTATTCTTGGGGAAGGGGCGAAATTCTCGAGATGAAGGACTTTGTCTGCGCATAGTGGTGAGTGAGTTTGAGTGAAAATTTACAAAATAATTCGGGACTACGAGATGTTTTTTTGAAAAAGTTATACGTAGCTTAATTAAAGAAAAAAAGTTGGCGATTTTGGGTTGATCTGATAATGGCGCTTTCGAATGGAGCCAGATTTTTTAATAAATTTCATACTCTGCAACGGCGAAAATTTTAATTAGAAAAGTTACATCGCTTTTACTCCTTCTGATGAATTGACGATAATTACACGGGATTTATTTGCACAGTCCAACTTGATCGAACTTCCTTTTTTTATTCGTCGCTAAAGGATTTTTACTAAAGTTACAAAAGTTCAGGTATTCAAAATGATTTCCCTCTTTCACGACTCGACTGTGCAGTCATTACAGCGATATTGTCGATATTCCAGCGATTTTCGGTTATAGCTCGTCCCTGATCCACTATAGTCGGTTCATCGCGTCCTGCATGCGCGCGCGCGCGAACGCAGCGGACGTAATGACTTGTAATTGCGTGTGAAATGAGTAATAAATAGTGTCGGCTCGCGGTTTATTTAACCATTAGTCGCGCTCTTCCCGTCTGGGAATATGAGAGGCGCACGCGGGCACACACAAGCTGCCTGCATTGTGCACTCGGATGGGCTCTCTGGCCTTTGTGTTCGTTGGGCTACTGGTTTTTCGTTAATTAAGCTCGGCAAATAGCTACGATGCGTCAACTTGCTCGATATAGAGGGAGAGAGAGAGATGTTCTTTCGAAAAAATTAATTTTTTGCTTACGCTGTTTCGGAACGATTTATATAAACAAGAGGGAAAGTAGCTCGTTGTTTTTACGTCTTTCCTCAAGGATGTCCTGGTCGACCTTCCTTTTTTTCTTTTTTTTTTTCATATTATTTAATGTCAAAGTGTGTACGCTGTTGTTGAGTTTTTAATTATGTGCTGTGTAGGGAATGTGCATTTCTATCTCTATTCAAAGAAATGCCATTGTATTATCTTACCCACTTGTTGTATCGTGATAAAAGAGCCATTTTTTATAAAATACATTTTAATCGATTTTGCTTTTTAGGTATCTGTGAAGTAGCAGAACTGGAAAAGTTCAAAGGAAAATCTTCGACTAACGTAACGCAATCGTCATACGCGACATTGTTCAGCTTTTCGACCTTATTGTGTCACGAGGCGTACTTATCTCCACCAAATCTGACCTCGATTCCGCACACAAACGACAAAACCATTAGAAACGGCGCATCGCACGAATTTTTCCCCCAAAGCAATTATAAAAAATAATTCACTCTCTCGAAATCGCAACGGGAAAAAAGAGAGATACAATTCTTAAAGCGCGCACTCGGCATAAAGAGAAAAATCCTCTCTCTCCTTTCATAATTCGCGTTTTCGAGTCCCTCGCCCCGAGCATCTCCCGTAAAAACCTCCCATAAAGCCCATAATTACGGGATCTAAAAAGCAAAACGGAACGGTTTCGGTCGCCTCGGTCAAACTTCATCTTGTCTTTTGCCAGAGTCCGGTTTTGCGCTAGTGATCCCTACCGAGCTGTACCTATATACAAAAAAATAGTGTGTGTGCCTCGCTCCGGCGCGCGAAAGCCCCAGAAAAAAATGTATCTGGAACGCGCGCGTTAGAATTCGCCGGGTGTATGTCTGTGGGTACGAGAGATGATGAAAAAAACAGACTGCGCGTAACGGGAAATTAATGGCACATGTCGAAAAGTGATGGTCCGCGCCTGTAACGGATTGACCGCCAAAAAATAATAATTTAGTGGCAAAACTGTGATTTTGCAATTCAACCGATAAGTAAGATTTCTACCTCTCGAGGTATGCGAGGTACGAGAGAAAGTGTCCATATTGGATGTAGATAAATATTTATATTTATGCTGTAATTATGAAAACATTCATTTGAAATATATATACAATATTTTTACAAAACACGAGCAAAAACTATCAAGGATTGACTAGCTGCAGTAGCTGAAAACTGGTTTGTTTAATCACAAAACCATGTTTTATTCAAATCGACCTTTGTGTATACAGCTAATTTATTTGTTATACCGACGCGTGATTAACAGCTCGACAATTCCATCTCGTTCTCATCTATATAAGTATACACAAAAACCAGCCTTCAGTCGCCAAATTCCTCTCGCGCCTCTATAACCTACATTCAAAAACCGAAAACTCGGACGCATCGATCAAAGGAATCCGTCGACCACAACCAGTTTTTTTTCGTATCCTAGCGCTGCGCAAAAGGGATCCCGAGAGTTTCCTGGGGCAGCAGCAGCAGCGGCGGCGGCGGCAGCGCTCATTAGTACAGCACGCAGCGTATGTGTGCTTTTGCGCGGTAAATGCGCGCTTGGAATATTGCCTGATAGAGAGAAAAGAGAAACGAGAGACGGCCGGAGAAGGTCGTCGTAATGATCGAACACGAACGCACGCCAATGAGTGCGAACGGACGCGGAGTTGACCAGTCCCGGAACGTTACGCGTTTTCAAGGACGATGCCGATATGCAGCGACGGCGGCGGCGGCGGCGGCAGCAGCAGGAGAATTGAGAAGAAGGAGAATGAGAGAGAAAAAAAAGAGAAGAGACAGTCTCGCTTTAAATGTCAGGAGGATTTATATAAGAGGCTCTTAAATTTCGTTTTTATCGAGAGAGGCCCGAAAGTGCGCGCGAATGAAGAAAAAAAGGAAAGAAGCAACGCACACACACACACGCACACATATTATACACGTGCACGTCGCTCTCCGAGTGTCCCGAAAACCTATATAACGCTTATCTGTCTAAAGGACGTTGCGGCGAACAAATTCGCCAGCATTCTTTGCGAATATTCGAAGCTGCTGGTGTACGCATTGAGAATTTGTTCATGTTCTATTGTTTTAGAGGCCTTTTTCCTTTACAATCGATTTCTGCAATCTGATTTCTACGAGACTATCCAGAAGCTTCGTGTGTCTATTGTAAAAAATGCGAGTTTAATAAGATCCATTATTTGATTTAAGAATTTCAGCCATGCGCCAGCGATAATTGCGCATTTCTGCAAACACTGAAGTTAAATTATATATCTTTTACAGTGACTTGCATGTATGCTTAAGAAATTCTTCGTTACCGTAGTAATACGAGCCACGAGATGTATATGTCATTCCTGAAATATCTCGAAAGTAAATTTTAACTACCCAAAAAAAGCAGCTTCTAATAGTCCGTCTCTCGACTCTTATTAGAGCGGTGGCAACACTGGCATTAAAGGGCAGTAAGACATTTACTTAAGCCACCGCTTCGAAAAAGCAAAAGGTGTGGAATCAAGCATGATTCAAGGTCTAAAAAATTGAGCGTTTACGCTCGGAGTCGAAGAAGAAGAAGAAAAAGAAGACAAAAAGAGCGAAGCAAAAGAAACACCTTCGGTTACACGGCGGCGTGTATTATTACGTTGTCATTTAAAGGTCGTGCAGTAGAGTTCTGAATCTCGAAGACACACACACACACACACTGGCCGAATGTGGATCAGAGGAGTGCGCGAGAGAGCAGCCGCTTATCGCTTAGCTTTACGCTCGAGATACTGCATTCTAATTATAAAATTTCGATAAGTGCAGCGACTCGGTGATAGGCACACACGCTAAACGCTGATTCACTTATACATGCGGCACACATATTGTGGGACACTCTCTTAGCTCTTTCCTCTTATCGCTCGCTCTATCTTTCTCGCTGCATAATTGATTTTTCTATAATATCAATATTTACCGTTTCGGTTTACTCGAATGCTCTAAACTTTCCTTTGATAAGGCATAATAGCTGAATGCGGTGGTTTCTCGAGATTTTAGCTTCTGTTTGTTCGTTGGGAACGCCGTTTTAGGGAAAAAGTTTTTTTTAGCTAGGAATTTACAAAATCCAAGAGTTTCATACATTGCCGATTTCACAAAGGTAGAACATTGCAAATTAATCGGCATGGAACTTTGAAACCGTGTAGATTGCCTAGTACCTGCAAATTTCAAAATTCTCTGAATTCTCGTAATTTATCGTACAAACAAGTTTCAGCATATAAACGATTGACTTGTAATGTTCCAGGATTTCGATCATCAGAATTCGGACTCCCGATCGTTTTTTTTTTCTTACAATGACTTCCATCATCAATTTTTCGCGCTTATTTCAGTGAAACAAATGAACGGAGTATACTCAACCAGATGAAAAGTCTCATTCGCATCATATCACGCAAAATAAGGCGTGCCGAGCGTTATAGGCGTCGTTAATCGCGATTACTAAACGCCTGAAACCTCATCGCGCGCTCACAATCTGAAAATAGCTCACGGCAGCTCGAAAACTACACACTCTACCGTCGCAGCAGCCTTTTATCTCGACTCGCTAGTCGCTGCACATCTCTCAGTCTCTCTCGTCGGCAGAGCTATGTAACCCCAAAAATTCCTGTCTAAAAAAGGAAAGCAAAACTTATATATCTCGTCTATCTGCGCTACGCACGCAGCAGGTGTGTGTATACTCGTCAGTCCATCTGTCTCGCTTATTCCTTTTTTCCACTTTCTAGACTACGGGAATCCCCATATCCTGTCTGACCGCCGCTCTGCAGTCATTACCGAGCCATTATATGAAAAGAAACGCAGCCGATACAGAGCGAGTGTGAGCGCGTGATGTCGCAGCTCGTGTCTGTCGTGTCTGGGGGTATGACCCCGCGGCAGGTCTCTTGCCTCCTGGTAGCTATGTGGGTCGTGAAATACGCCGACGTCGTGCCTAAAAATATATTCCGTTCTGTCTGTCTCTCTCTCTCTCTCTCTCCCCCTCTCTCTCCCTCTTTCTCCCTCTCTCTCCGCCTCTTCCTCTCTCTCTCTCTCCCCCTTGCTTAGTCCGCAGTGCGTGCGCATATAACAGTTCACTCGGCTTTCTTTTTTTCTCTCTCTTTCTCTCACTCTTTCTCCGTCTCTTTTTGGTAACGTCAAAAGGAAATTTCTTTTGCTTTTAGTGATAGTACCGAGAGGTGATGTATCGATGCTTGATCGATGAGTTTGCTGCTTAATCCTTTCGTATACTACACGTGCTTCTGCAGTGGTTTGGTATAATGTATATTATAGTATCGTGGGACGACTAAATTTCGGGCACGCGAGACATTTAAAAATTTTGAAACGAGGGCGTGAAACTTGAAAAACAGTATAAGCCTACTTTTGAAATGACGTAGCTAATGTTTTACGTGATATAGTTTTTAGCTTATAATTAACCGCAGGAATTATAATATACTTATGCATTTATTTCTTCATGCATTTCGCTTTATAAAATTATGAATGAGTGTAATAGTTTGAAAAATTACTTTTAAATCATTCTTTTTAATTCAAATTCCTCGGAGTACCTCTATCTCTCCGTTGTACCCTTTTTTGTTTTCAAAAGCCGATGCACACCGGAAGTCGATGACAAAAAAGCTCTTTATATATACAATGAATCTCGAGAAAGTGATATTCTCCTCAACGGCTCGCGAGACATGGAATATCATAATGCATAAGATTATAATTGCAGGTCCCGGCAACGGATCGTTGACGATAATCCTAATAAGATATTTGCATTCGATGCCCATTCGCAGGTTGGGGAAATGAAAGCGCTGCGACAATCAACTGCCTCGCAAAGCGTATAATAATCCAATGGCTCGCGGAGCAACGCACGTGGTCGAAGAAAGCTTTAGTAGCTGTTAAGCGCACCAAAGTATACGCTATAAAATTATAAATACACCTCGCCGCAATCTTGTGCATTCTCTTGTATACATTTCTTTTTCATTATTAAACTTTCTATCGCGAGGAGGCCCTCCTAATGAGCAATGAATTTATTAGCTTAATTAATCGATGCTATTTAACTTTAATTGAAAAGTTGTTGAGAATTACTTTTTCGTGTGCATGTACACAAGTTTTGGATGTAGAGAGGTTAGGAATGTGTATATAAGGGAGGGAAGCGACACAAACGATTTTAAAAATTGATGAAATTCCGGAAATTTTTTTAATCCTTACAGTACAACGAGGCAGGGAAAAGATTAAAGTTTCAAAAGTAATAGAATTTTTTTCCCAACGCGCCCGGTATTCGTGATATTCGAGCTCTCTGCAATACACCGAGCTGTATAAAGGAAATATTTTGAATAGCCAAATATGAACTTTAATAAAATGCATATTATAATTATTGTTGGCGCTTCTGGCCCCTTTGTAAATTTTATGTTTAACAATAATAATAATTATTTAATATATAAATGCATTATTAAATTAATAACGACTCGAATTTAAATTCTTTTCAAAACTCTCACTTTTATGCAGGTACACAAACATCGTACATATTGAGTAATAAAAATGCAATTGATACAACAAATTTGTAATTCATGTAAAAGAGTAATATTCTTTTGGCTTACATGGGGTTAGATTCAAACGTATCATCATTTTTCGCAGAAACTGAGCCTTCGTTTTTTGCGACAAAATAATTCTCTGGAAGCAAAGCCACTCACCGAGTCCTCGACAGTATCTCTTAATATCCTCTTTAAAAGCTTCTCAGAATCGTACACACACACACACTTAACAACAAAAAGCAGCAGAGCAAATCAATTCGTCAAAAAGGCAAAACGCCGGTGACAAAATCGACGACTACTGCACATAGCCACTGACCGTTTCGTAATCATTAAGCGGCGCTCGATTGAAATCTTAATAAGGCGCCACATGTTTAACGAATCGATCCCACAGTCCACGAGCGATGTTATATGCAGCGTGACGTTTGTTTGCCGCTTCTCTGTATATATTACGTTTGTCCCCGGGTACAGAAATAAATTTTAACACGCGCGGGTTCAACCTTTTTTTCTGTATTCACGTGCAATTCGCTGACGTTGCAACTATTTCGGGGATGGGTCGCGTTTGTTAATATTTTAGCGTGTGTAAACGTCAGGGTACACGTGCTTGTAGTTGGGTAAATTTGTACGCAATGACGTGATGATGATTGATTTTTTTTCCTTGAGGGGCTGCATTACACGAGTATACGATTGCTAACTAAATGATACTGTCTATACTTGAACACTATCATTTTGTTGGATAAATATTAATATTGTAGGAGCTATTAGTAGATCGAGCGACGAATTTCCACAGAAAAATATATAATATTTATATATATAGTTCGCATACAAAATAGAAGTCGTACAAATCGATACTCTTTGTCTGAAATCGTGTACAGCTGACGCGTTGGGTTCTTTAAAAAGGCCTGTTTTGTATAAGAATTGCTTTTTTGACAGAAAACAGTCGCCGAGAATTAACTCGAAATGTCTATGCGAGCTCATGCATATAATACAGAGAGACAATCGAAAATACGGCCAACGGAGGTTTGTCTAGTGGTGCGACTCGTCTACATGAGGCAGATTATATATCTCTCGTGTCACGAAACTAGTGTATCTTCTAATGAATAATTAATATCCGAAGTCGCTTGATAGGATCTAATGTGTAAATGAGACTAATTTTCTATCTGATTGTCTAGCTGATTGTATCCTGTTTCATTGTTTATTCTTAATCCTTTAGCTCCCTGAAAAATATTTCTCCGTCTTAACACAATTAACACTCATTAAACGTTTAATGCCTGGACTTTACCTTCATTATTTTTTGAACTGCGTGGTTTAATTGTCTTGTGCATCCAATGAATTAATCGTTACATATTTCATTGTAAGATTTAATCTTGAAAGTTTTTAAAAATCTGCCTCTCTCGCGGGTACGAGACCGAGGAGAAAAAAAACGAGCGAAGGCGGGGTGTCGTCTTTTTTTTTTCGTAACTGCTCTGATGATAATGCTTTTATCTGAGCCGGAAATCACCAGACATGTAAATGAACATAATCTCGTTTAAACATTTTTATGCTTGGCGAAAAAAAACGTGGTACGCTTGTTATGTGTGCTGAAATTTTTACTAATTAACCTTGCTAAACTTGCCTTTGCTCTACAGTACTCTTCGACAAACATTTGGCGCTGATGCAGCCGGAACAGTGAACATATTCCTTTGATTTTCATAAAATTCGCGTTCATTTTGTTTGAAATGTGAGCTGTAAAGACAATGTCTAATAACATAAGGAATAAATGAGCATTTTTCTGATGAAAGGTGTTCTACTACGTTTAATTGTAACATTTCCCCTTAAGGGAGTGTCAAAGTCCTACAGTAATCACTCAAACTGTTTTACCGATCGGATATGAATAATTAGTAATAACTAAATAAATAGGTAAAATAATGCAAATCCCAAATACACGTGCATTTCGTCTATTAATTATCTATCTTCTAGCAAAATTTCAAGTGAATATTTCAACGGCACCTTCAAAAATTTCTGCATTGAAAAAATAAGTATTTGCACCGAAATGAGTGCATTTTTTCGGTGCAGAAATTGTTAAGGTTGTACTTGAAATATTTACTTGTAACTTTGCCAGATGATAGATAATTCACAGAGGTAGTGCACCTGTATTTGGAATATTCATAATTTCAAGTATTTATTTAGCTATATCGAAATATTGATTATCCGGTTGGTAAGGCAGAAACTGTTTTATCGGTCGGATAGTTAATAATAACTAAACAAATACTTAAAATTATTCAAGTCCCAAATACAGGTGCACTACCTCTATGAATTATCACTTGGCAAAGTTACAAGTAAATATTTCAAGTACACCCTTAAAAATTTCTGCACCGAAAAAACGCACTCATTTCGATGCAAATACTTATTTTTTCGGTGCAGAAATTTTTGAAGGTGCCGTTGAAATATTCACTTGAAATTTTGCTAGAAGATGGATAATTAATAGACGAAGTGCACCTGTATTTGGGATTTGCATAATTTTACCTATTTATTTAGTTATTACTAATTATTCATATCCGATCGGTAAAACAGTTTGAGTGGTAACTGTAGGAC